>VHIG01000114.1:0-14796 GCA_008121275.1 Drosophila lowei | reverse complement strand
GAATATTTTTCATGAAGAGCTGGATTACGCACGAACTTGTGCTCCAAGTTTTCCAAGCGCCGCTTTGCTTGCAAATAGGAATCTCCCAAGGACTCTAAACTTCGCTTCATAGGCAAGCGAACAGAGTATTCCCCTGTGGGTAAGCGAGTGTGATGGTTGACGAAGTGTTCCTCGCAGTGAAGTTCCTCCTTTGTTGCCCTAACGATTAGCTCAAAGATGAGCTCCACATCCCAAAATTGACGAACCAAGTCATCGAGCCGAGTGCTGTGATTGGTGTCATCCGAAGATTGGGTTGCGATAAACGACGAGGAGTTGGATAGAATCCATCCGAGATGTGTCTTCTGCAGCAAAGGTAATCCAGGCGCCAGCTGAATTTGTATATTTATTTATTTATTTGTATATGTATATTCCTAACGCGACAGTATTTCTACTTTATGTTAATGCGCTAGTCACATGGAGTTCACATAGTTGTGTGCTTTTAAGCAGAATGATTTTCTTATTCTAACATTTTTAGTATGACTAATATTTTTATTATTATGACTAATATTTGTATTATTAATACTAATACTAATTCTAATTTTTTTTTGTATTTTTATTATTATTTTGTATTGTATTATTATTATTATTTTATTTATTTTTTTTTTTTTTTTTTTTTTTATGGGTTTATCAAGTGTTTTTCTAATTTCTCCCTAAATTGCGTTGCTCTACTAATATTTTTAATATTGAAAGGTAACTCATTCCATAACCGAATAGCATTTGTTAAAAATTGTTTTCCTGAATTGGCAAGTTTGTACCTTATGGTTACCAGATTCAACGTTCTATTTGATGAAGCAAAGGTTAATTTATCATATAAGTAGCTCGGCTGTCTGGTATAGATTATTCGATGTAGAAAAATAATTGTTCTGTACCCTATCCATGTCTTTAAATCCATTTTGAATATTTGTCTTGCTAAGATTGAGATATGATCGGTTCGTCTCTTATTATATATGTAGCGGGCAATGTTGTTAAATGTTACTTTTAGTTTTTTTGAGATTCAGCGTCACAATTTCCAAATATTTCAATACCATAGAATAAGGTGGGTGTCAAATATGTCTTAGCTATCATTAGTTTGAGTATATCTGGTAGGTATTTTTGTGTTGGTGCGAGTTTTCTTAGTAGACTATATGTTCTACCAGTAGCTTTCACTACTTGGTTACTCCAAGAAAGCGTATTGTTAAATGTTAATCCTAAGTTTTCCACATGATCTACGTAATTAATTTGTTTTCCTTCGATTTCAAGTTTTGGATAGGCCATCGTATTTAATTGCTTCTTGTATATAATTACACATTTACATTTATCTGGATTAAGTGCCAGACCATTACGCTTCGCCCAGCTACTCACATTGAACAAATCACTGTTACACACACTTATACACTCATCAATTTTACTCAATGGACGACTAACATACATTTGGACGTCATCCGCATACATATGACTTTACAATTTAACAGGACGTCTGGCAGGTCATTCACATATAATGAGAACAAAAGCGGCCCAAGAACTGAACCTTGAGGCACACCACGTGTAGTGCCTATCATTGAAGAAATTCTACTTCCACTTACTACTACCTGTCTTCTATCCGTTAAATACGATTTTAATAGCTTTATAGCTACCTTACTAAAATTGAAAAGTTAACTAATTTACTTAATAAGATTTCGTGGTTAACCGTGTCAAATGCTTTACTGAAGTCAAGTAGTACTAATAGCGTCACATTTCCTTCATCTTGTGTTAATCTAATGTCTTCCGTTATATTTGCTATTGCCGTAGTACAGCTTCTTTGTCTTCTGTAACCTGACTGTTTGTCACTTAGTAGTGCATTGTTATCTAGGAAAGTTCGAATTTGTTGTGACATTAATTGTTCAAGAACTTTTGACAAAAACGATAGAATTGATATAGGTCTATATTCATTTTTCCTTTAGGGACCGGGGTTATTTTCGCAAGTTTCCATGTACTTGGAAATATTGATTTTGTTAAGACAGTATTGCAAATATAAGTTACATGTGGTATTATTTTCGGAAGTAAGATTTTTAGAAATTTTGGATGTATTTCATCCAGTCCGATTGCATTTGACTTAATTTTAAGCACAGATTCAAGGACATCACACTGACTGGCACACATGAAGCTAAAGTTATTATCACAGGAACTATTCGGTATATTGTCAAGATAATGATTATATGCTACTTCAGGTACCCCGTTTATCACAAATTTTCTATTTAATTCGTCTATGTCTACATCAATTTTGGTGTTATTTGTCCTCTTCCCTATTCCCAAGTCTTTGAGCTCCCTCCATGTCCTTCTTGTTAATATTGCACTTTGAAACCTTACAGAATAAAAAGACTTTTTAGCTGTCAGTATTAATAGGTTGGTTTTTTTCCTTAAAGTTTTAAATTCTTGATACTGAACAGACGTTCTGTAGCGTTTCCATTTGTTATATGCTTTGTCCCTTAATGATATATTGTGTGCAATACATTGATTGAACCATGGATTTTTCTTTGGTGCAATCTTTAATTTACGCAGCGGTACGAATTTTTCATAAAGACATGTTATGTGAGCTCGTAGTTGTTCTACTTGAGAATTAACATCATCCATGTTAAATATTATATTCCAGTCATATGTATTGAATTCGTCATTAAGTTTGGTAATGTCAATGCTCTTAAAATTTCGGTACCATATGTCGTCGTCAATCTTTTTACAATTAAAATCATAAGTCAGGAAAAGTAGGTCGTGTCTGGAAAATATTGGGACAGATAACTGATCATAAAGAACGATTTTTTTCTTTATCATTGACAAAACAAAGGTCCAATAATGTACTTGCAGTGTTTGAGAAATGTGTTGGTCTACTATTATTGACTAGATGCAAGCCTAACGATGCCATCGCTGACTCCATATGTCGTTCCTTCAGTATATTGCTGTTTAGATCCCCGATTATAATTACGTCAGTATAGCTTACAGATAGGTCTGAAATTGCATCAATTACTTGTTGGTAGATTGTATTGCGGTGTGGTCTGTACAGACAGCCCAATAGTAATTTAAGAGAACTGTTAGAGGCCGATAATTCTATAAAAGGTATTCTATTGCACTTTCTGGAGGGTGCTTGCATATTAATTTGGATTTGAGTTTCTTGTTTATGTATACAGCAACACCCCCACCATTTCCTTCCCGATCAGATCGGTATAGATCAAATCCGGTACACAAAATGACATTATCACATAGATGCGGCATGAACCACGTTTCCGAAACACAAACTACATCAACATTCGATTGTTCAAACATATATCGGAACTCATCAATCTTACCATACAGACTCTGAGCATTTATATGACAAATATTTATGCCATCTTTTTTTTTAGCCAGCGTACGAATCAATATCCTACTATTCGTTGGAAGTCTATTCATATTATGGACCATTTAAAAGATAGATAGCATATTAGCAGCACACGCAATATACACAAATCACTTATAACTATATAAAAACATAAAACCTTAAACTTCAACATTATATTACTATGGCTAAGGGAAGTTTTACTAACGAAAAAGGTTATTCTGGTCTGTATCAACTGGCCTGTTAACTGCACCTGGATCAACTGCTGCAAGCTCATCCTCGGAAGTATCCCGCAATGTTTGCAGGTCATGCATGTTATCCACTCTAAAAATCTCTCCAGCTGGATGCTTCTTAACATGCACGATCGCCCGACGAGTGAAAACAGCCGATAGTGCTTTTCCTTTTTTCATTTTCATCGCCTCTTTGAAAACAGCCAGATTCTCTTTAGACAGCTGCTCATTAATATAAAACGCAGCCTGCGAGTCGAATTCCATTAGGTCCAGTGATAGCAGTTTTTCGATTCCTGCGATAGTTGCCAACAGCTCGCAACAACGCCGCCTTCTCTCTCACACTCTCTAGTCGCAGGATTATCACTGGATCAACAGCTGTTCCGTGAGTTCTCTGTCGGATCCTAAAGATGTCTTTCACCCTTGGGAGGGGTGTTAGGTTAAGGGCAAAGCACATCTTGTTGAATCGGACCTTCAACATTTCACCTTCTTCAAAGGGTATTCCATGAATACGGAGATCACACGCAATGTCCGCTTTGGCGCGCTCAACACATTGTGTGCTTAGATCTCTAACTTGCGCACGTATTTCTTGCATACCATGTACCTCATTTTTGAGTTTGATAATTTGCTGCTCCATTTCGTGGATTACCTCACCCGCCTTTTCCAATTGCAGGACACGTTCAGTAAGTTTCTTCACATCTACTGCCATACCAAGAATTTGATTGGTCATAGCTGTGAACTTTTCCTCTATGGCCTGCAATACACCCTCAGACTTTAACGTATTTGCCGTGATTAGTTCAGCCTGCTTAGCAAACATTCTGTCCAGGGCTTTCTGAATATTTTCTGGTATTTCCTCAGGACTCTTCGAGCCCTTGAGATCAGTTCCAGATTTTTCGCAGACGTTTTGAAACTGGAGCCATGTTCAAAACGTTTTTCCGTTACGGTGCTGCTTGAAATACTGCTTTATACTGCTTGATATACTGCTTTGCCGACTCTTTACAATGCGTTGCCAATCACTTTGCTGTCTGCACTGCTTGCAACCTTTTATTGGGTATGGCTACGTTATTCTCTCAGTGACTCCGAAAGATCAAATGCTGGTTTACTGAGAGTGGTTCAGAACAATAACAAATATTCTTCTTCCACAGCACAACCAATAACAAATATTTTTCCACTGTATTTTATTAAAATTGGCGTTGTAGCGTTAACTTCAATTATTTCCACCGTCAATTGTTGTCTTTCAATGCGGACACAGTTTATGATGTGAACAAAACACTCTGTTTAATAAATAATAGTGTATCACTTGAGTTTTTCACGATTTTGTTCCTCTGTATGTTGTACACGACTTGCTTGCTTGGCGGTACGGTAATATAATACGTAATATAATATAATATAATATATAATAATATAATAATAATATATATATAATATATAATATAATATATATACGGTAATTTGTCCCACACACAGCAACTCAAAGAAAAGTCCGGCTCCGATGAGCAGATCAATCCGCTGCGGCTAATGGAACGAAGGGTCAGCAAGCTGGATATTCAAAGGTATAGGCAAATTAGCAGTGCTAATTGAGACGCTAGGTTGATTGTCCATTATTTTCTGACGCTATGTAATACTATGTGTAGCAACTATAGCTTTTGCTGCCAGCAATCGACAACAGACTTGACCACTTTCGATTGCTCGAATAAAAAGGCAACAGCCGTATACTTTACTAGAAGCGTCTGCGAAACCGTGAACTTGAACAGCTGAGCATCCACTGGCAAAAGTGTACCTTGGAATGGTCACTGCGAGAAGATTCCGCAAATTCTTCCTCAAGTCTTCCCAACCTGAATGCAATTCCATCGGTATCGCTTCATTCCATTCCAACTGGAGTTGCCAAAGTCTTTGGATGAGAATTTTGGACGTTATGCCAATGGGGCACAGCAATCCCAACGGATCCAATAGTCGTGCACTCACTGAGAGTATTGTGCGCTTTGTAGGGGTCACTTCCGTAAAACTTTCATCCAAGTGAAAGCGGAATGTGCATACCTAAGGCTTTGGTCGAATCGGCAAATGAATGGATTTTTCCATGTTGATCCCTTCAGCTAGTTGTGGATGGTTTGAATGGTTGGTTTATGGTTGATGGTTTATGTCGGAACCGATCTCATGTGTGTCTCTATGACGAACTCCAAGTTCTTGCAGGCAAGGGATGGCAAGAAATGGAGCTGAAGCCGTTCCGTAGGTGACAGTATTTAAACGACAAAATCTGTACCTCATCAGATGGATTCTCTCGTCATACTATGAGCAGAAAGTTGCGATCGTCTTCAATCATAGTCACTTGCCTGTACATTTTCGATATATCTGCTGTTAAGGCGAAGCGATTCAAACGAAATCTGACGAGAGATAATATCAATTCCCTCTGAATAGTGGGCCCCACCATTAAAATGTCGTTTAATGACTGCGCCGAAGTAGTCTTTGCTGACGAGTCGAAAACGACTCAAAGTTTGATTAAGATACTATCAGGCCTCAGGACGCATTGATGTGGTATGAAGTAGTGCAGTCCTGGTGGAATAATATGGGAGACATATGACCGAGCTCGTGGTACTCTTTCATAAAAGCAACGTACATTTCGCGAAGCGAACTGTCTTTCAGACTTAGCCACATCGAACGAAGATCCAAGCATATGGGAATCAGATTTAAAGGGTAGGCGAACTTCGAACCGCCCTGAATTCAAATTAGAAACGTTTTTCACAAAGTGGGCCTCACAAGCAATTTAATCTGCTGAATAATTTGTTAATTCTTTATTCTTTGGAACAGTTTTCTGTTTTCTGTATCAACGGACCTCCATTATCGAGTCTGAGTTGCCCGGTGCACAGCAACTCGAAAAATGAGTCTGCTCCAAGCAACATATCTACCCTTTGAGGTCGCTGGAACACTGGATCTGCCAACTCCACATTTGCCGGAATTTCCACTGCTTGATGGGAAGACTAATATCCGGCTGCTGGTTCGTAATGCTGCTGAGAACCCAAATATCGGCGACGAAACTATAACTATTTAACCTCGAGTAGATTTTAGTCGACACTTCACTCCTCGAGACTCCTCGAACTTGACTTTCCTCCGGATGTTATTGTCAAGCAACGGTTAACCCTTGACAACCTTAGAGACTGCACCAGGCTTTTCGTCATGAAATTGACCTGCGAGCCTGAATCAAATAGTGCTCTTGCCAACTGAACTTGGCCAAATCTGTCTCGAACTCGAACCACTTCTGTGGCCAGGATGATGTGCTCGGTATCAGCCTTCACTCTATTGGCCTGACCTTGCGAGTCCGAACTCTGATTTGCATTTGAAACGCCATATCTGTGCAATAGCGTGTGGTCCCTGTGAACAAACTCTGCACTTAGAGGATGTGCACTGGGAAACCCTTTACCCAGATTGTAGGCAATTAATACACAGCTGCTTGCCCTTTGCGAAGTCGAGCCGCTCCAACACGGGTATCGCCCCAAATCCATGACAATTTACGGAATCACGGAATCTATAACTAATCGCAGAGAAGAGGCGGAAGGCTTAGTCATGGCCGGAATATCAAACACCTGCGCAAGTGTATCGAAATATATTAAGCACTTGTTGTCATAAACCCCCTTCAAACTTGCTAAAGCCTTTGAATAGTTTGCATCTCAAACTTGGAATGCCTGTATAGTTCCCAAGGCTTCATCGGAAAAGCACGAATTGAGATGGTTGAACTTCTCAATATTGGACAATGACCGATCGGAATCTACCAAACTTTTGAAGAAATTAATAAATTGTTTATATTCCGCGTGCTTGCCGCTGAACTTTGGCAAATTTAATTTTGGCAAATTAGAACGGTGCTGCACGGGAACGAAATTTCCATGTGGTTGGGAAGACCTGTTTTTCGCTGCCGACATGTACAACGTCTTTGAAATCACACACGTTTCTTCTAATTCTGACCTTTCCGAGTTATCTGGATCTAAACTGTCGATCTTGGACTGCAGGGCCATTGCTTTTGTAATGTATGAATCTAAGATTTCCAAACGACATTGGATTACCGATGCGCATTAGCGCATTACCGCTGCAAGGGTCAATGTTTTCTCGAAACGGAAGACGAAATATTACAACCCAAGCACCGAAATAAGCGGTAAACTTTGGCGCTGGTGCATTCTGATACTCTTTCTCGTTTAAAAAGCGACACACGAATATTAGACCGTTTGGGCATGTCATACATTCATGTACTGTTCAATGCCAAGCCAATAGGTATTTTCGCTATTATTTTAGCCGCTATTGCTTTGGCATTGTTACCTGATCGTCGGATGAATCCACTTCCCTGGGCATTGGCAATTCAGTATTCATACTTCTTATGTCTTGGTTTGGCGCTATGCTCTTCCTTCTCCGATGGTCTTCTGGCGATGGCAAACAGCGTTCTGGTCCAAACGAAAATTTGCGATCACGAAAAGCTAATCCTAAGGTCCCTGCTCGGGCGCCATGTAGAATTTTGCGATAAAATATATTGTTAATTGCCTTTAATCAGGCTTTGGTCACGGTGGACTAGCGGGGTGAACCAGAGCTGCTTGCGGCGGAGACGAGAAATCAAAAAAGGCACGACCGTTTTCCATCAATGTGAGATTGCGACTCTCTCTAAGTTTTATTACAATAAGTTATGCTGCAGCAAATGTTGCTCAACATCGTTATGTTGCTTCATTATTTGGGTGCATGTAACTATGTTCGGCGGTAGATCTTAAAGGGCAGCGACATCATTTATTTCCTTTACAATTTAAAATTAACTTATTTCAAACTTCCGGCTGCATCGACCGCTGTACCGACACAGATTTTAATCATTTGCTTAAAATAAACTAAACCTTGAAAAATAATAATTATTAAGCAATTTTAAAGAACCAAATGTATAATAAACGAGGGGGAACGTTGTGAGTTGCTGCTGCGACCGCAACTCTACATTTATACCCGATACATAGTCAGTATGGCTACATTAAACGACAAAGAGTGCGTGCGAGAGAGACAGAAAATCAGTCAGAACGTGTCGACGGGCGCTGCGTAGCCACTGCAAATTGATTTGTTACTTTTGGCTATAATAATAATCCGATCTGATTCGATTCGGCAAGATTCGGCAATCTGGTAGATATGGCCATTCTCTATGATTGTGCGTTTTTAATTTTCTCCTATCTCCTATCTTCAAAATTGTGGTTGCCACAGATTTTCGTTGATTATGGCTGCGGAAGGGGGTGGGGCGAAATTTTGAAACACACTTGTAGCAGTGAGCTATCAACAGTGAGTTCTGCAGTGAAAAATTACAAATAGTTTTGTAGCAGTGAGAGCTCGACAGTCAGGTCTAATAGTCTCTGAGACCTGTGGATGCTCCAGATTTTCGTCCTTTGCGGGGCCGGAAGGGGGTGTGGCGAAATTTTGAAACAAACTCGTCAAGGTCCGATATTTCAGGAGTGTGGATACCAAATTTGGTTGCTTTAGCTTTTATAGTCTCTGAGATCTAGGAACTCATATTTAGCAATAGGCAAAGCCGGCTATGATACGTGTGTGTTAGAGAGAGACAGGGCGAGAAAAAATGAAATTGTTTTCTTCATTCTGGCTATAAAAATGATACGATCCAATTCGGATTCAGCAGTCTAGAAGATATGGTCATTCTCTACGATTCTGCGTTTTTGGTTTTCTCGTATCTTTAAAATTGTGGATGCCACAGATTTTCTTCCTTTGTGGGGGCGGAAGTGGGCGGGGCGATGTTTTGAAATATACTTGTAACAGTGACATATCTCAGAAGGCTGGATACAAAATGTCGTTGCTCTAGCTCTTGTAGTCTTTGAGCACTAGGCGCTGATAGGGACGGACAGACGGACGGACGGACAGACGGACAGACAGACAGGGCTCAATCGACTCGGCTATTGATGCTGATCAAGAATATATATACTTTATGGGGTCGGAAACGGTTCCTTCTGTACGTTACACACATCCATTTTCACCACAAATCTAATATACCCCAATACTCATTTTGAGTATCGGGTATAAAAAGTCGGTTTGGTGCACAGCGTTAATGTGGTGTTGTCTAGTGTTAGATGTGTTTGGTTTTATATTTGTAGGTATAATATTAGTTAAAACTTCATCTAATTATTTTCTAAGTCATTTGCGCTTAATATTATTCCCAACTTCTTGTTGATAGTTTCATGGAATCTCTCGTACCGACGTCAGAAGTAGCTATTATATAAGCATATAGTTATGGGACAGTGTTAGGAATACAAAGGAGGAATATTAATTATAGAGAAATTAAAGGGGTTCAAGGTAGTGCTGCAAAAAAATCGATATTTTGAAAAATCGTACGATATTTTGAGAAATAAATATCGATATTATCGATGTTCGAACCATTTTTGTACATATTAGTTTTCGTTTAAAACTATATAAACAAACAACTTTTTAGAGATTACACAAAAATTATACTTCATATTGGTCTTTAATAACTTAAAACTAAAAAATAATAACAGTTTTCAAACTAGTTAGTTAGCCTAAAATTAAATTAAAAAACAATTGCCTCCATGGCAGTTTGGTTGAGATCCTTCAACGACTAATATGTTAACCTAAAACAAAATCCATTTGTTTTTGTTGAGAAAAGTAAGCCTATTTAAAGTTTCTGGCTTTAAGGAAGCTCGTCTTGAATTAGCAATCAATCCAGCTTTGCTAAACATACGCTCGTTTTCAGTAGACGTTGCGGGAATACATAAAGATTTTGTCGCCAGCGTTCGAAGTGCCACGTCGTTGTTGGCGTTCTGAAAACCGTATATTCATTAATATAATATTAATATTAATTTGTGTATTAAAGCAATAATTACCTTCCAATACATAAGAGGGTCTTGATTTTCGTCAAGATTATGATTTGAGTAGTAGTTCCTGAGGTTTATTATGGAATCAGCTCTATCGTTTTGAATTTTTTGGTCGATATTCCTTTTTAATCGTTTACAAAACGGCTGGTTTGATTCGACTGGCTCGAGCGGCTTTGAAGAGAGCTGTACTGGCAGATTCAGTGATATGTTTACAAGTGTTAGTTCGTTTTCCAGCAATTTGGTTGCTTCTTTTGTATGGAACGTCGACGAAAATCCCTCTTTTTTGAATCTTGGATCGAGCAGTGTTCCTAATCTCGTTGGTATGCGGGACTCATAGTCTAGGAGCCTTTTGTTAATACTTTCCACCAAAAGATCACGCAGTTGGAGGCCTTCCTCCGTTAAAAGCGTATTTTTAAAAGATTCCATTTTATCCAAGAGTTCGCAAACCAGAGGAATTACTATAGAAACGGTCCCACGTTCTTGTTCTCCTCATCGGAGTCAAGCACTGCCGCTCCTAAAACACACACAAGCTCTAATTGCATATCTTTCAATTACGATATGTCAATTATACTTACGTTTTTTGACCACAAATTTATCCATTCTTGCTTTTCAACAAAATCAAATCAACAGAATCAAATTATTAAAATTTGTTTGCTTAAGATATGATTGAGTCCGTTCAAAAACAATTCCTTATCTTTGCCCTGCGCGGACTTAATTGGGACCCCTCTCGTCATCTTCCTTCTTATGAGAGTCGGCTGCGCCTCATTAACTTGCACTCTCTTGAAAGCCGTAGAACTTGTCATGGAATTCTCTTTCTCCACAAACTTCTCCTAGGCGAGGTTGAATCTTCGGCCCTCATTAGCCTTATCAGAATTGCTGTCCCATCCCGCCCGACTAGGCATTACTTTCCTCTCCGTCTTCCTCTCTGTCCTTCAAACTACTCTGACCATGAATCTTTCCGTAGCCTTTGCCGCGATTACAATAAATTTTTCCATCTTTTTTCCTTTGATACTTGCGCTTCCAAAGTAAAATCTTCTTTAATGAATAATTTAAGTTAACTTTTTTCGGCCTTGTATTGTGTTACCGTACTTTCCAGTAGCAGATAATTTTATGATTTTTACATTCCTATTTTTACACAGTTTAACTGTCCATAGTTGAACTCTAAACATTAAACATTAAACATTAAAAATTTGATAAATGTGCGACTTACCCATCCAACGCAAACGCAAAGTATGCTCACTTTTTCGATATATCGATACTAAGAAAAACACATCGATATTTTCTCAAAATGTGAAAATATCGATAATATCGATACTGCTGCGATATATTTGCAGCACTAGTTCAAGGGCATTTAGACACTTTTTCAGTAAACAGATATTCCATTTTTACTGGATTTGATTTGTATTTTCACTTATTCCGAATTCAGACAGGCTGGCAATGCTGCGCATATAAAAGCTGAGTCTATATCAGCTTTAATTTCTTGGGGCTTACCCATTTTATTGAAGATCCTGATGATTGCACTTTTTGTTTCCAGCCAATCACGACTCTTCACTTCTATGAGTTTGGCGATCTTTGAGTATATGTCGATACATGACAGGAACTGTTGGTGTTGCGAAGTCCTCGATACGAGATTTCAATGTTGAGTAGAAATGCTCTGGGGAATCTTTACGTTTAATGATATACTACACGAGATAATTTGAGATTTTATTCATTTTTGGACTTCAATCAAACTTCAACTTTAATAGTAATCGCGTATAAGAAAAAATTTCATGGGTAAGACGGGCTTAAGCGCGGCCGGCTGCAACTGCATGATTGTCGATGCTCTCACTCTCTTTGTAGTTTAACCCTTAGAAAACCGTCTATGCCGCCCGCAATACTGGGACCAGTATTAGAATCCAAAGGATGTCACATGTGAATGCTCTGTGAATAAATAAAGTGTTCGTTATGGTACATGTATGATCGAAAAGGAGCTAGGTTAGGTTAGGTTAAGGCGGTAGCCGGGAGGAGGGGGATAAGAGCCTCCCGCCCCCAAGCTCACTTGGACCTATGAAAGGTCCGTTGTGTTGCCGCATGGGCATGTGCCCCTTCGCGTTACCCGAACCGTGAGAGCATACTACTGCAGGTTAAGGGCAGTCCCATCCGGTGGCTTGGATGTATTTGGACAAGGTCCCTGGTTTGATTTCGGACAGGTCCGAAATGTCCGTGAGGAAGGCGGCCCCGAGAATACGAAGACGACGATTTCCAAGGGCTGGGCAGTGGCAGAAGAAGTGGGGGACCGATTCCTCCTCCTCCTCGTCGCGACAACTCCTGCAGAAGTCGTTATGAGGGATTGACAGTCTAGAGGCATGAGTGCCGATCTGCCAGTGTCCCGTAATGGCTCTAGTAACTGCAGAGCACTGTGCTCTGCTGAGTTTATACAGCTCTGCTGAGCGCTTCTTCGATCGATATGGCCATATCAATCTTGAGACTTTACAGGAAACGGTTTGCTGCCATCTCCTATTGGCATTTTGCTCGAACAATTCGTGCGTTAGGAGCCTGCACGTAGCCAAGGGCATCGCTACTTGCTCCCTCTCCGATAGGAGAGGAATCGTAGTACCCTGCCTGGCTAGCTCGTCGGCGGCGTCGTTCCCCTTGATGTCCCTGTGGCCGGGGACCCATATAAGGAAGAGATCTAACTGCTCTGCGATCTCGTGCAGAGACCTGCGGCAGTCATTTACAGTCGCTGAGTTCGACGATATTGAGCCTAGAGCTTTGATAGCTGCTTGGCTGTCGAGAAGACGCACACTAAGTGCGTATCTAGAAGTAGTTTGGAGACGATCGAAATGGCCTCCTTGATGGCTTCAACCTCCGCTTGGAACACACTACAGTGATCCGGGAGCCTGAAGCAATGACTGATGTTCAGCTCGCTGCAGTAGACTCCGCCTCCCACGCGGCCTTCTAGCTTTGAGCCATCAGTGTAGGAGTGGACCGCATTTGCAGGTCCTGGTTCGCCCATCTCCCAGTCCTCCCTAGGTGGGATTGATACCTGGAAGGGCGTCGAGAGGTGATCACTAGGAATACAGTAATCTGTCCTCTCTGGTAATTGCGGGAGTCTCATCAGGATTCCCGAGTGCCCAACCGCGGATGCTTTCCACAGTCTGGCTTCTCTCATTCTGAGGGCGGAAAGTGTTGCCACCTTCTTTCCCATGAGATCCACAGGAGGAGGTCCAGCACAGTATCCAGGGCTTCCCCTGGAGTAGTGCGTAGCCCGCCAGTTATGCATAGCTCTGCCATGCGTTGAACTCTGCTGAGTTTATTGAGGCATGTCCTTCTGTCTAAGGCTGGCCACCATACCACCACTCCATAGAGCATGATTGGTCGTATGATGGCGGTGTAGAGCCACCGAACTATATAGGGGTCATTCCCCATTTTAGTCCGATGGCTTTCCTGCAAGTATAGAGGGCCACTGTGGCCTTCTTTACTCTATCCTCTATGCTCAATTTCCAATCGAGCTTTCTATCGAGGATTAGGCCAAGATACTTGGCGTTGTTGCTGAAGGCTAGCGTTTCCCCACATAGTCTTGGGGGAATCAGTACCGGAACTTTGTACTTCCCTAGTGAAAAGCACCAGTTCCGTTTTAGACGGGTTGACGCCTAACCCGCATTTGTCTGCCCATTTCGACATTTTCGTGAGAGTACTTGTCATGCACTCACACAACGTCTGCGGAAATTTTCCCGGAGAATGCTATGGCAACATCGTCCGCATACGCCACCACACGGCAGCCACCCCCCTCTATCTCCCGCAGCAGTGTGTTCACTGCCACGTTCCATAGGAGGGGCGAGAGGACTCCGCCCTGCGGTGTGCCTCTGCTGACAAATCTGGTACACGTTGACGTCCCCAGTGATGCCTCAACCGTCCTGCATTGTAGCATCTGATCGATCAGGCTCACCGTCCTGGAGTCAACGCCCAGATCCGTCAGTGCGCCCGTGATGGCGGTCGGAAGGATGTTGTTAAAGGCGCCCTCTATGTCGAGGAAGGCTACAAGGGTGTACTCCTTAAAGTTAAGGGACGCTTCGATGATCGATGTGATCGAGTGTAGGGCCGTTTCGGTGGATCTTCCCTTCCGATAGGCATGCTGGGAGTCTGAGATCAGACTGGACGGAATGCACGCCGTGAGATGCAGCCCCAGGAGCCGCTCCATCGCCTTTAGAAGAAAAGACGATAGACTAATGGGTCTGAAATCTTTTGGGGCAGTGTGCGAGGGCTTGCCTGCCTTGGGTATGAATACGACTTTGGTCTGAAGCCAGGTGTCAGGAATGCACCCGTGGAGAAGATTCCCTCGTAAATTATTTTGAGCCAGTTAATGGCTTTATGTCCCGCGTGAATC
>VHIG01000113.1:0-14811 GCA_008121275.1 Drosophila lowei | reverse complement strand
AGACACGCTGAGAACCATTGCAAAGATAGGCATTAATCCAGAAAAGTAGTTTAGTCGAAAACCCAAGAAGAGAATGTTTCTGGGTAAGTAGATTAGGATTTACTGAGTCAAAAGCTTTACTGTTTGACACTGTTTTAGGAATCCAGCAGTACAAGGGTGGAAAACTAAAGTAAATTATTAGAGAAAGAGCGACGCTTCATAAATTCGTTCTGAGATTGCGAAAACATTCCTTGTTGTCCTTCGACAACACTCAGCTCTTGCTTAATCCGGTCGTGTTTTTTCTCGCTGCTGCATTTTCTGCCTTTTAATTAAATATCAACAACATTATTAACGTTTTATTTTGGAATATCATCGAATCTCATTATTATTAAATATTAGTTGGGTTGATTCTCTAGTGATTCGGTTGTAATCAAATTTTTAATATAAATATAATATCTGAATATAATAACGGACTCGCGCAAGCAATTTTTTATTGCTTTTATCCAGTCTACTTTTGATCATCGTTTCTTTGGTGTGCACTGATCTCACGCATCACCGATTGCATCGCCTACTTGAAAGCATATGCGGGCCTGCTGCTCGCATTCTTGCTCTCACTCTCTCTGGATTGCCTAAATTCCTCTTCTTTTTGGACTTTTCTTTTGTTGTCTCTGCTTTGGTGAGATGACTGTTCATTCCCTGCACTTCGTTGGATCATCTACTCTGGAATATTCCCGCTGCTGCTGATTGTCGGTCTCGCTCTGCTCCCATTTCGCTTGCGCTCTCCTCTATTACGTGATTTACAGTGGTTAGCTGCTGCAAAATAGCCATTACTTTGCAGTGCAAAGAAATGCGAATTTCATGAAATCATTATCGGCGATTCATTCCTTAGTTGCTGGCTATGCGACAATTTTGATCACATAAAATGTGCTGGTGGAGAAAATTTTGGTCGGCTAAACGATCTGATCTCTAAACTTATGGATCTGTCTTGGTCATGTTTGGCTTGCCGGGAGATTGATGCCGAAATGCATTTGTGAATAGAGCGTTTCTGGATGTCGGAAACAATTCGTGGCTCTTGAGAGGTTGCAGCATAGAATCACCCAGTTTCTTGTCCTCAAACTCTTGAGCGAATTGCCTAGACGGAAAATTCCTCACAATAATAACAACATCCTCTTCTCACCTGCTTCTCACCTGCATACATCGGATCCATTTGCCACTCCGAGTGGTCATGCCTCGCCGTTAGCAGCGAATCCGCCAACGGCTGCTCCGGTGTTTTTTACACCGAACAATGATCAATCTTCGAGCATCCAAGTACCGACGCATCGCTAGATGAGATAAGTGTGACCAAATTTACATTTAAACTTAAGCGATCTATCTATCTATCTAAATCTCTTGAACCGTTAATAAGGCCTGAGCATACAATTATGCACGAGTTCTTGCACAAAGATTCTAACCTGAGGCCCAGAATTACCGAACCTGCTGCTCCAAAAATCATTAGCTTTTTTCTATTCACTATCAGAACGTACGTAATTTGTTGGGCAAATGGCGTCAAATTCATACTAATAGTGCGTCTTTCGACTTCGACGCCATCGCTTTTACTGAAACCTGGCGTAACTCTTCTATCAATGATCATGAAATTTTTATTGACAATTATAATATTTTTATAATGGACCGCCCATCTTTTGTTGGCGGGGTTCTGATTGCACTCAAAACAGATTTCTCATCTGAGTTGTCCCCTATTCAATAACATCAATGGAATAGAATTTTTGCAGTCAAAAGTTTGTTAAGACCTTAAAAGAAAGTCTGAACATTTGCGATTTGAGTTGTAAATTCAAAATAAATTTTATTCTTAAAAATCAGAGCCTTATATGATTTGACAATGAGGCATGATGTACAATTTTGTATTCTATAATTATCGTTAGACCTACGCAAAGAATACATTTTACTGCGGGTGTGTTTTGAGTGCATGCTTACATTAGTGTTATTTTAGGACTGCATTGGTTAAGTGTTTTCTCCACTTGTGTTATGTTGTAGTATTTTTCAATGGGTTACAGATCTCTGTTTACACCCGAACAGTCATAACTTGTCTACTTTATGTGATTTCTTTAGAGATCGGTTTTGGATACATGAGCAATGTGTACACAATAATATGTTTATGTTTGAACATTCTGCAAGGGGCCGAAAGTGGCATGGTTTAGACGATAATATGTTCATGTTTGAACATTCTGCAAGTGCCGAAAGTGGCATGGTTTTGTATTTTGATTCTTGTGAACCTTTTTTGTGTACATTTTCTTTATAGCTATAATTACAAGTACGGATAATCATTTACAGTCAATTATAGTGGGTAGGGAAGTGCTATCGGTTGCAGTCTGCGTGCTACCTTAATTCTTCTTATGGCATAGATTATTTATATTATTATTATTATGATTCCGATAATCAAGGCCGCATGTCCAGATACATGATGGAACTTAAGTCCTTTTAAATCATGATGACCTTCTTTTAACAATTTTAATTCGTTTCTTAACTTATCCATTTCTTCTGTATGGTTCATTAATGGTACTGTTAATGGATTCCAAACAATTTTTGGTATTTTACTTATATTACTTATATAAAAGGATGAAATTGGCTCGTAGCTTTCTGTTTGAATGCTGTGATGAGGTACTAGTATTTTATCATCGGTTCGCACAGTACAACCATGTATTATTGTTAAAATTCCTTGTTGCGGAAGATCAATTAGTTCTTGATTTGAGTTACTACATTGAATTATAGCATAAGTGTTTACTGGAACTTGGAAGAGCCAACTACCCTGTCTTTCTAAATCGACCCAAAATGACCTTGTCTCTGCTATCTTCCTATAAACGCATTTTGAATGACTTTCCAACGTTTATCCCAAACAATATCTTTTCCCTCTTTTTTATCTTTTGAAAATATCCATGTCCATATCCAAGTCCATGTTATAATAAACAATTAGATCCCAAGATGAGTCGACTATTTCAACGTCGCCCATCGGGTCTAAATATATCGAAGTGGAACTGTTTATTTTTTCGATTGAGCAGTTCGCTTGTCCTCTGACAGCAATTTTGCATTTGATGTTGGCAGCATAACACAAGCATTATCAATGTGCCATTAGTCTTAACTTGGATGTTGGGAGTCTACTACTTCTGGTCTCTTTTGGAGTTATCTCTGGTCTTTATACTCTTCTGATTTAATTCCAGCTGATGGACAAATTTTAGTTAAAGGTCGTTTTATCAACCCGTCTAGATGTTTTATGTTTGCTACTCTGACTCTATCGTCCCCAATTACCCTTTTCAAGTGATATTTCACCGATTTTACCCCAGCTTCCCAAATACCTCCGAAGTGAGGTCCTGCCGGGAAAATTAAATGCCACTCGTTCTGTTCACTTTTTAACATTGGTACCTCTTTTATGTTGTCCTTAAGGGCTCTTTGGTACTCCGCAGATATTACAAAAGGGCATTTTACGCCCTTTCACCATAATATCGAAAATATCTTTTTGGACTTTTGGTCCAACCCACATGATATCATTTAAACTTTTATTGTTTGTGGTTTTTGCTGACCAATCAAAACCCAGCCTTAACTTTGTCGTTAGACTGGTATCTCTTATGACTCCTAGATGGGGCAAATAATATTTCCCATCTTCTTTGGACTCTACAATATGTCCTAAGTTTTTATATTCTTGCATGAACTTTACATAATTTTCTTTTAATGTTTTATTATTGCTGAGCTTTCTTTCTAAACTGTAAAATCGCGCCATAGCTTGTGGTTTTGAATCTCCTAGATCCTTTTCTTTTTTAAATGGTATTTTAACCAAATACCTGCCATTCTCTACTCTTCTTGTTGTTTCCAAGAAATGTTTCTCGCAAAAATTTTCTTCAACGTCATTCTTACTGTTTTCTTTTGCTACAGTTTGCGTCCTTATTTCTAGATTGCTCAACATGCTTTGAATATCAAATTCCAACTCGTCGATCTGGTCGTCGAAGCTGTCGTTTGTTTCATAGCTAAGAAAAAACTCCTCAATTTGTTAAGCTCAGTCTTTTACTGAGGAACTCAATTTTTTTCTTTCTCAGGCTACACTCTCCCAGTTTAGCCTGATCTAAACGTTGCATGGTTTGCTCTAAATATTTCTGCAGGTTTTCCACCATCCTGTCGATTCCCTCAGATTTCCCTTTCTTTAAGGTTTCATTATTTTTAAACTCTACATACTCATTTTGTATGTCCTCTATATTTTTAAGCATTTTTTCGTACTGCTTTTTCTTGTAGTAGTCTTGATCTACTACTCCATATGCTACCAGTGCAGAATTATTGCCTGTAACTATGTTCTTAAGGTCTCCTAACCTTTGGATTACATCGCTGGTCAAATGACCAGCTTCAAGCTTCTTAATCTCCCTTGCTATCGTGGCTTGAGGGTCTAATAGCTTAATTATTTGTTCCGATAACATCTTACTTTAGTTTGTTACTTAATTAGGCTTAAAAACAATTTGAGATATGTGACTTAGCTGATGAATTCTGCTTCTGCTGTTGTTGTTACTGCTGCTGCTGAAGTCGCTGCTGCTGATACCGCTGTTGCTGATGTCACTGCTGCTGAAGTCGCTGTCGCTGATGTCGCTACTGCTGGTGTTGCTGTCGCTGGTGTCGCTGCTGCTGGTGTTGCTGTCGCTGGGGTCGCTGGCACAGTGGACACACATAAACCAATTTTTTTTTTCACAGTCACAGTAACAGTTATTTTGCCGCTTGTATTTTTCTCAATTGCTGGCCATTAAGAACTTTTGATGTTTCGGATTATTTATTTTCTTTCTTTCGATGTTTCGATTACAATAGATATACATATGTAGTTATCTATTAAAAATACAGCCTGTCCAGCTCGTATTTTTTCAAATTATTAATTGAAACTTTCGTTTCATTAATTTTTATTTATTTGTATACTCTGATTACAATAGATATACAAAGTTATCTATTAATATCATAGCTCGCAAACAACGGTCAACACTTTTTCCCTTTGCTGTCTCGTCACTGACGAAAAAGAAAAAGACCACGCAGACACGGTCTCTCACTGAGCAGAACACTTTTTGTCTCTTCGCTTGTGTTATGTGTCTCGTGTTTTCGGTTGAGCCGACACACGATCGGGTCTCACAATAACAACTTAGAAAGACACTTGTCGGGTCAAGCAGCTTAAATATTGTAAATTATTGCCAGTGGTGCGGCCCAAAGGAAATGCATTTTGTTGTTGTCATTTCCAATGCCCCCACTGTAAAGATCATTTGCTACCGCATATGCACATGCAGCGGAATTCTTTCGTCTCCTTATATCGCAATTCTCGTACTTTTAACAGCGGCCCCGAGCAGCTCTAACGCTCTCGGGCTATCCTACCCTCGCTCGCGTCTAAGCTTGCTGCATAGGGCCCGGCAATTTGGCCCGTCAGCCCCTGGGCAGTCTTCAGCTAATCGTCGCAGCTATTAGACTAACATCCTCGCATCCATCGTTCGCCCAATTATCCCCATATGTACATACGCGATAAGTTGGTTTACATATGCAATAAATTGTGAATTATATACAACCTCTCGACTTTCATTAACTTCAAAATTGCAACAGTTATTAAAAACGCTTAATAGCTTAACAACACTTTTGATCAAGCGCTCACAGAAAAGTGTCTTTAGATGAGCAGAACCAAAAAGTGTCTGAGTAAAGTGTTTTAGTTTTTTCGTGTTTATGTTTTATACCCGATACTCAAAATGAGTATTGGGGTATATTAGATTTGTGGTGAAAATGGATGTGTGTAACGTCCAGAAGGAACCGTTTCCGACCCCATAAAGTATATATATTCTTGATCAGCATCAATAGCCGAGTCGATTGAGCCCTGTCTGTCTGTCCGTCTGTCCGTCTGTCCGTCCGTCCGTCTGTCTGTCCCTATCAGCGCCTAGCGCTCAAAGACTATAAGAGCTAGAGCAACGACATTTTGTATCCAGCCTTCTGTGATATGTCACTGTTACAAGTATATTTCAAAACATCGCCCCCACAAAGGACGAAAATCTTGTTTTTAACTTAGAAGATAAGTTGGGCAAATCGTAAATCTTAAATAGTGCGTCTTTCGACTTCCCGACGCCATCGCTTTTACTGAAACCTGGCGTAACTCTTCTATCAATGATCATGAAATTTTTATTGACAATTATAATATTTTTATAATGGACCGCCCATCTTTTGTTGGCGGGGTTCTGATTCGCACTCAAAACAGATTTCTCATCTGAGTTGTCCCCATTCAATAACATCAATGGAATAGAATTTTTTGCAGTCAAAGTTTGTTAAGACCTTAAAGAAAAAGTCTAGACATTTGCGATTTGAGTTGTAAATTCAAAATAAATTTTATTCTTAAAATCAGAGCCTTATATGTGATTTGACAATAAGGCATGATGTATTATTTTGTATACTATAATTATCGTTAGACCTACGCAAAGAATACATTTTACTGCGGGTGTCTATTTGAGTGCATGCTTACATTAGTGTTATTTTAGGACTGCATTGGTTAAGTGTTTTCTCCACTTGTGTTATGTTGTAGTATTTTCAATGGGTTACAGATCTCTGCCATTACACCCGAACAGTCATAACTTGTCTACTTTATGTGATTTCTTTAGAGATCGGTTTTTTGGTTACATGAGTGAATGTGTACAATAATATGTTTATATTTGAACATTCTGCAAGGGGGGCCGAAAGTGGCATGGTTTAGACGATAATATGTTCATGTTTGAACATTCTGCAAGTACCGAAAGTGGCATGGTTTGTATTTTGATTCTTGTGAACCTTTTTTGTGTACATTTTCTTTATAGCTATAATTACAAGTACGGATAATCATTTACAGTCAATTATAGTGGGTAGGGAAGTGCTATCGGTTGCAGTCTGCGTGCTACCTTAATTCTTCTTATGGCATAGATTATTTATATTATTATTATTATGATTCCGATAATCAAGGCCGCATGTCCAGATACATGATGGAACTTAAGTCCTTTTAAATCATGATGACCTTCTTTTAACAATTTTAATTCGTTTCTTAACTTATCCATTTCTTCTGTATGGTTAATTAATGGTACTGTTAATGGATTCCAAACAATTTTTGGTATTTTACTTATATTACTTATATAAAAGGATGAAATTGGGCTCGTAGCTTTCTGTTTTTGAATACTGTGATGAGGTACTAGTATTTTATCATCGGTTCGCACAGTACAACCATGTATTATTGTTAAAATTCCTTGTTGCGGAAGATCAATTAGTTCTTGATTTGAGTTAACATTGAATTCTTATAGCATAAGTGTTTACTGGAAAAGAGCCAACACCCTTTTTCTAAATCGACCCAAAATGACCTTGTCTCTGCTATCTTCCTATAAACGCATTTTGAATGACTTTCCAACGTTTATCCCAAACAATATCTTTTCCCTCTTTTTTATCTTTTGAAAATATCCATGTCCATATCCAAGTCCATGTTATAATAAACAATTAGATCCCAAGATGAGTCGACTATTTCAACGTCGCCCATCGGGTCTAAATATATCGAAGTGGAACTGTTTATTTTTTCGATTGAGCAGTTCGCTTGTCCTCTGACAGCAATTTTTGCATTTGATATTTGGCAACATAACACAAGCAGTAACAATGTTGCCATTAGTCTTAGCTTGGATATTTGAGGTCTACTACTTCTGGTCTCTTTTGGAGTTATCTCTGAGTCTTGCTCTTCTGATTTAATTCCAGCTGATGGACAAATTTTAGTTACAGGTCGTTTTATCAACCCGTCTAGATGTTTTATGTTTGCTACTCTGACTCTATCGTCCCCAATTACCCTTTTCAAGTGATATTTCACCGATTTTACCCCAGCTTCCCAAATACCTCCGAAGTGAGGTCCTGCCGGGAAAATTAAATGCCACTCGTTCTGTTCACTTTTTAACATTGGTACCTCTTTTATGTTGTCCTTAAGGGCTCTTTGGTACTCTTCGTGTATAGTAATTTGCCGGTACATTTTTTTTTGTCTGCAAATTTATAAATGGCCTTTTACGCCCTTTCACCATAATATCGAAAATATCTTTTTTGGACTTGGTCCAACCCACATGATATCATTTAAACTTTTTTATTGTTTGTGGTTTTGCTGACCAATCAAAACCCAGCCTTAACTTTGTCGTTAGACTGGTATCTCTTATGACTCCTAGATGGGGCAAATAATATTTCCCATCTTCTTTGGACTCTACAATATGTCCTAAGTTTTTATATTCTTGCATGAACTTTACATAATTTTCTTTTAATGTTTTATTATTGCTGAGCTTTCTTTCTAAACTGTAAAATCGCGCCATAGCTTGTGGTTTTGAATCTCCTAGATCCTTTTCTTTTTTTTTAAATGGTATTTTAACCAAATACCTGCCATTCTCTACTCTTCTTGTTTGTTTCAAGAAATGTTTCTCGCAAAAATTTTCTTCAACGTCATTCTTACTGTTTCTTTGCTACGGTTTGCGTCCTTATTTCTAGATTGCTCAACATGCTTTGAATATCAAATTCCAACTCGTCGATCTGGTCGTCGAAGCTGTCGTTGTTTCATAGCTAAGAAAAACTCTCAATTTGTTAGCTCAGTCTTTTTACTGAGGGAACTCAATTTTTTTCTTTCTCAGGCTACACTCCCAGTTTAGCCTGATCTAAACGATTACATGGTTTGCTCTAAAATTTCTAAGGTTTTTCCACCATCCTGTCCATTCCCTCAGATTTCCCTTTCTTTAAGGTTTCATTATTTTTAAACTCTACATACTCATTTGTATGTCCTCTATATTTTTTAAAAGCATTTTTTTTCATTACTGCTTTTCTTGTAGTAGTCTTGATCTACTACTCCATATGCTACCAGTGCAGAATTATTGCCTGTAACTATGTTCTTAAAGGTCTCCTAACCTTTTGGGATTACATCTTCAGTCAAATGACCAGCTTCAAGCTCTTAATCTCCCTTGCTATCGTGGCGAGGGGTCTAATAGCTTAATTATTTGTTCCGATAACATCTTACTTTGGTTGTTACTTAATTAGGCTTAAAAACAATTTGAGATATGTGACTTAGCTGATGAATTTCTGCTTCTGCTGTTGTTGTTACTGCTGCTGCTGAAGTCGCTGCTGCTGATACCGCTGTTGCTGATGTCACTGCTGCTGAAGTCGCTGTCGCTGATGTCGCTACTGCTGGTGTTGCTGTCGCTGGTGTCGCTGCTGCTGGTGTTGCTGTCGCTGGGGTCGCTGGCACAGTGGACACACATAAACCAATTTTTTTTTTTTTCACAGTCACAGTAACAGTTATTTTGCCGCTTGTATTTTTCTCAATTGCTGGCCATTAAGAACTTTTGATGTTTCGGATTATTTATTTTCTTTCTTTCGATGTTTCGATTACAATAGATATACATATGTAGTTATCTATTAAAAATACAGCCTGTCCAGCTCGTATTTTTTCAAATTATTAATTGAAACTTTCGTTTCAAATTTTTATTTATTTGTATACTCTGATTACAATAGATATACAAAGTTATCTATTAATATCATAGCTCGCAAACAACGGTCAACACTTTTTCCCTTTGCTGTCTCGTCACTGACGAAAAAGAAAAAGACCACGCAGACACGGTCTCTCACTGAGCAGAACACTTTTTGTCTCTTCGCTTGTGTTATGTGTCTCGTGTTTTCGGTTGAGCCGACACACGATCGGGTCTCACAATAACAACTTAGAAAGACACTTGTCGGGTCAAGCAGCTTAAATATTGTAAATTATTGCCAGTGGTGCGGCCCAAAGGAAATGCATTTTGTTGTTGTCATTTCCAATGCCCCCACTGTAAAGATCATTTGCTACCGCATATGCACATGCAGCGGAATTCTTTCGTCTCCTTATATCGCAATCTCTCGTACTTGGCTTAACAGCGGCCCCGAGCAGCTCTAACGCTCTCGGGCTATCCTACTCTCTCGCTCGCGTCTAAGCTTGCTGCATAGGGCCCGGCAATTTGGCCCGTCAGCCCTTGCATGGGCAGTCTTCAGCTAATCGTCGCAGCTATTAGACTAACATCCTCGCATCCATCGTTCGCCCAATTATCCCCATATGTACATACGCGATAAGTTGGTTTACATATGCAATAAATTGTGAATTATATACAACCTCTCGACTTTCATTAACTTCAAAATTGCAACAGTTATTAAAAACGCTTAATAGCTTAACAACACTTTTGATCAAGCGCTCACAGAAAAAGTGTCTTTAGATGAGCAGAACCAAAAAAGTGTCTGAGTAAAGTGTTTTAGTTTTTTTTTCGTGTTTATGTTTTTATACCCGATACTCAAAATGAGTATTGGGGTATATTAGATTTGTGGTGAAAATGGATGTGTGTAACGTCCAGAAGGAACCGTTTCCGACCCCATAAAGTATATATATTCTTGATCAGCATCAATAGCCGAGTCGATTGAGCCCTGTCTGTCTGTCCGTCTGTCCGTCTGTCCGTCCGTCCGTCTGTCTGTCCCTATCAGCGCCTAGCGCTCAAAGACTATAAGAGCTAGAGCAACGACATTTTGTATCCAGCCTTCTGTGATATGTCACTGTTACAAGTATATTTCAAAACATCGCCCCCACAAAGGACGAAAATCTGTGGCATCCACAATTTTAAAGATACGAGAAAATTAAAAACGCAGGACCGTAGAGAATGAATTTATCTTCTAGACTGCAGAATCTGAATTGGATCGTATCATTATTATAGCCAGAATGAAGAAAACCATTTCATTTTTTCTCGCCCTGTCTCTCTCTAACACACACGTATCATAGCCGGCTTTGCATAGCGCAAAACATTAGCGCCTATATCTCAGAGACTATAAGAGCTAGAGCAACCAAATTTTGTATCCACATTTCTATAATATCGGACCTTGACAAGTTTGTTTCAAAATTTCGCCTCACCCCCTTCCGCCCCCGCAAAGGACGAAAATCTGGAGCATCCACAGATCTCAGAGACTATTAGACCTGACTGTAGAGCTCTCACTGTTACAAAACTATTTGTAATTTTTCACTGCAGAACTCACTGTTGATAGCTCAGCGCTACAAGTGTGTTTCAAAATTACGCCCCACCCCGTTCCGCAGCCTTAAACAACGAAAATCTGTGGCAACCACAATTTTGAAGATAGGAGAAAATTAAAAACGCGCAATCATAGAGAATGGCCATATCTACCAGATGGCCGAATCTTGCCGAATCCGAATAAGATCGGATTATTATTATAGCCAAAAGTTACAAATCAATTTGCAGTGGTTACGCAGCGCCCGTCGACACGTTCTGACTGATTTTCTGTCTCTCGCACGCACTCTTTGTCGTTAAATGAACCCATACTGACTATGTATCGGGTATAAATGTAGAGTTGCGGTCGCAGCAGCAACTCATAACGTTCCCACTCGTTTTTTTTAGAGTATTGGCCAAAATCATTGATGAAGTTAATTTAGAATTTTGAATCGAAACACAGGAAAGTCATGTGCACACTAGATCATCCGGGTTAAGCAACTGGGTGCCATCGGAAGTGGTCTTGAAGTGCAACATTAGTTTAGAATCGGACCGCATTTGCAGGTCCTGGTTCGCTCATTTCCCAGTCCTCCCTAAGTGGGATTGATACCTGGAAAGGCGTCGAGAGGTGATCACTAGGAACGCAATAATCTGTCCTCTCTTGTAATTGCGGGAGTCTCAAGATTCCCGTGTGTCCAAACACGGATGCTTTCTATAATTTGGCTTCTCTCATTCTGAGTGCGGAATCTACGGGATTTCTACGGGATCTACGGGAAGGAGGTCCAGCACGAACAATGTTTGTGGAAATTTACCGGAGAATGTACGGCAAGATTTAGCGACTCATTACTGGACGTTGTCCTAGACTGTTTGGCGTTCTACAGGTAGCCCAGGGTGGATGTTGTCTTTGAGAGAACTCTGCGCAAGCGCGAAGCTTCTGAGTTCTTTATTGTAAATTGACAGACTGGCCTTGTATTCGAACCAGTTCTGCTCAACATTCACAGCCTTTGTTTTGCTAAAGAGTCTCCGGGAGGATTTCCGGAGCTCCACCAGCTTTGGAGTCCACCATTTAGGTTTCTTTCAGCCTCTGGTAGGGGGCAGGATTTATCGATCGCCTCACTGTGGGCGTCGGTAAATATTTTAATGAGACGGGTCGTGGCCTCCCTGAAAATCTCCTCGTTAGGTGGAGACTCAGAGGGGAAAATGAACTGGTTTCGGAAGTGAAAAAGAAAATACAGTTTCCACGTGTCTGTGGTCCGAGAAGGAGTGTTCTTCGAAGACCCTCCAGGATACAATTTTCCCCTGTATCTCGTAAGAGGCAAGAGTGAGGTCCAGGACCTCCTTACGATTCTTAATAATATAGGTGGACCGTAAGACCATCTGAGTGGTCAGTATATAACTGAAGAGGTACTCACCCCTTTAATTTGTGTCAGTGCTTTTCCACTGGCAGTGATGTGCGTTGGCGTCGTACACTGCAATTGGGCCGATGTCCTTGGCCCCGCAGTCTGCGATTAGCGTTCGGAGGGACGCGTGGAGAGGGGTCAGGTTGGTCAGGCCCCGTTCATGTGGAGCAGATCCTCAGTGAGCGCTCCTGGCCTTCGAAGCCTTCGAGGCTGTGAGGCCTTCATTGCTGAAATTTGGGAATAAAAATAAGTGCAGTTTTATAGTGTCCTATATGTGCTTATAGTCTGGAGTCCTCAGACCGGAGACCCTGTTTCCGAGGATCCAGGGCACCCTTGGCTAGGTGGAGCAGTAGAGCAGCGCATGCTGCCTTACAATGGTGGAGGTTTGTCTGCACGAGTGTCAACGACATTCCTGAATGACTTTCAAGTCCACCAATGGTTTTTGGAGGTCGCTATCGGGGGACTCCAGCTCCTCCACGACATCGATGTGACCTAGACCCTGGCTAGGTTGCTCTCGTCGGACACGTAGCCGTCCACGAACGCCACATCCGACGCCGGTTTGGCCTCCGTTGTCCCCCTCCCCCTTCCGGATCACAGACAGCTCCGGGTCTGGCTCGACCTCCGCTTGCCTACCTCTAGAGTCACACTTTTAGGGGGATATGACAACCTTTTTGTAGCCGTAGTCTACTATTCCGTCCGTTTGAGTGAGGAGCTCCAGGGACTCCACGTTCTGGACGAGGATGATTTGGCACCTCTGCCCTGTTACATCCTCCAACCAATCGGCTGTAGGAAGGTGGGGATTGCAGACCTGCAGTAGCCTAAGGATATTCACCGGCTCTGCAGGCTCTGTCTCCGTGCGTAACATACTTTGATTTGGTTTGGGACACTTGATGCCATTCTACGTCAACGTACAGGGATACAAACATCTTACTGGCGCCTCATTAATGAAATTCTCAAGCGAACATAGTCGTGCCAGTTTTACCTAGCAAACATATTTATTTATATTTTGGTGTTTTACATTAAACCAATAACAATGCTTGCAAAAATATTTACATATATATTAGATATTTCCACTCTTATATATTTATATTATATTATATATTTATTACTTCCAGACGGCTTTCAGTTGGTGACTTCAAACTAAGCACAAAACATGGTTCAAAACAATTTTCAGTAAAAGAGAATGAATCTTTCATGGCTAATATTTTCCGTCGGTCCTTAGTTCCCAAGCAAGTTTTTCCATATCCCGATGTGCTAAGTCTGGAACAAAAGGAATCAACTTGCAGTCTAATAGGCCCTTTTGAACGTTTCTTTTCTGTATGTATATTAATTTTCATATTAAACATTCAGTACAACTTTACTCATTTAAGGAAATTAATGACGCTGCCCAAAGTGATCAGTCTGGAAAAGTAGACGAAAAAATCCTCTCCGCGTTATGGGAACTGGGTGCATTCGCATTACAAGTGGTAATATATTTGTAAGCTTGGTAGTTTTAAAGATTTCGTGAAAAATGTATATAGCAAACAAAAGAAAGTGTTTTCGACTTCATAAATTACATAATTACAACATACAACATTTAATATGTTCTGATATGTCCATTTTTCTGAGACTTAAAGACCAAGTTCAAAAAGTTCTTTGTATATATTCAGGGGGAGCCGGGTTTCTCTAAGTTTTGCGTTTTCCGTTCCAACCGAAACGCTCCGTTTTTAATTTTTTATACCCGATACTCAAAAAGAGTATAGGGGTATTTTAGATTTGTGGTGAAAGTGGATGTAGTATTATGGCGTCTAGAGGAAGCGTTTCCGACCCCATAAAGTATATATGATCAGCGTAATAGCCGGAGTCGATTGAGCCATGTCTGTCTGTCCGTCCGTCCGTCTGTCCGTCCCTATGAGCGCCTAGTGCTCAGAGACTATAAGAGCTAGAGCAACGACATTTTGTATCCAGATTTCTGTAATATGTCACTGTTACAAGTGTATTTCAAAATTTCGCTTCGCCCACTTCCGCCCCCACAAAGGAAGAAAATCTGTGGCATCTACAATTTAAAAGATACGTGAAAACCAACAACGCAGAATCGTAGAGAATGACAATATCTTCTAGACTGCAGAATTTGAACCAAAATCTGAACCAATCTATCATTATTACAGTCAAAATGAAGAACAAATTTCATTCTATCTCGTTCTGTCTTTCTCTAACACACACGTTTTATGGTCGGCTTTGCCTATTGCTAAAAGTGAGTTGCTAGATCTCAGAGACTATAAAAGCTAGAGCAACCAAATTTGGTATCCACACTCCTGTGATATCGGACCTTGACAAGTTTTTTTTTCAAAATTTTGCCACACCCCCTTCTGCCCCCGCAAAGGACGAAAATCTGGAGCATCCACAAATCTCAGCGACTATTAAGG
>VHIG01000112.1:0-14818 GCA_008121275.1 Drosophila lowei | reverse complement strand
TACTGACGGCCTCCTGGTGAATCCACGGCGAAAGCGGAGGCGAGTGGTCCATCCGGTGGCCAGCTATCCCGTTGCGAATCCTCTGGCTGGGCGCAGCGAGCCGGCTACAATGCTCCCTTCTGCACGGGCCTCGTCCATTGCCGATGCACATCTCCGCCCCTGGAATCGCCTTTTGGCTGGCTCGCCAAATCCGCACCGCAGCATATCCAGCATCCAACGAAGGCCTGTCCAACGGTTACAACAAAGATCAGATGGACCAGCCGGACCTATTCCCATGGCAGGAAGTGCCAAGGAGTAAGAGAGTACCTTCCATTTACGTCGCAGGAGTAAAATCGATAGTACCTCTTTTGGAAAAACTAAACTACACAGCAGGAATAGGTAGATTTACAACTAAAAGTACCCCTGGGAATGGGATAAGAATTCAATGTGCTGACATGGATGCCCATAAAAGATCACCACCTCCTCAATGACCAAAAGTACCAATGCACACGCATCAGCAGATTGGGCAGCGAGGTGTTCAATATATACTTCGACACTTGCATTTTGTCAACAACAAGGGAGTGGATTTCCTCCGAGTTAAAAAAAAGACACTACGTCGTGAGATACACCAGCAATATGAAACATAGAACTACAGGTCAGCCTATAAACATGTTCATAGTTGAAATTGAGCATAAACAGGACGGTTCTCACGACAGAATCTTAAAAATTTCCGAGCTAGGTGGCCAGGCAGTGGCTTTTGAGAGGAAATGGGTGCCTAGGGACCCGCTTCAATGTCATAGATGTCAGGCCTACGGACACACTAGGAACTACTGCCAAAACGTGCCCAAGTGCATGAAGTGTGCCGGTGACCACCTCTCAACTACATGCACCAAACCCAGATACACTCCAGCTAAATGTGTTAACTGCGGCGGAGAGCATGTCAGTTGCTTTAAGGGTTGTCCGGCCTTCAAGGCTGCCAGAAGCAAGCTAAAAATTGACAAAATTACCAATATGGACAAATTGCTAAGGAAAGCAACAGGGAGGCCGAGTGTATGGGAGGAGATCTCCAGGCACCCCAACCAAACAGAGGGGCCCCTCTTCTGCAGGTGACCAGCGAAAGGACGCGGGCGACTATGTTGAAGGGAGGGAATGCCAGGGAGGGTTTCACAAACCCTTTCTCAGGCAAACTGTCCAACCTAAGCCGAGCCGCCACAGCACTGAAATAAAAAAAAGGCTTTCTAAGATGAGGAACCGAGAAAGGAGCAAACAAACAACCAGCCAAAAAAAGGATAAAGTAGGGAAAGGACGGAGAGCTCCTATAGCCGTGGACATGAATCCCAACCCAGCCGCCAGCCACCTGGAGAAATTCCAGAATAGACTGCGAGAGGAGCAGATTGCACTCTCGCAGTCCTCGAAAACTATGGCAGTGGGTCCGGCCGAACCTGAAAGCAAGCGATTTGAAGAAAGGCTGAACAAGATCGAAGCCAGCATAAGCGACATCCTGGCTGCCATCAGCCAACTAGGCAGTCTAGTGCAGAGCCTTCCCTCCAACGGCAAAGCGATTAATTCCGTGCCTCTCAGGGCAGACAGAGATAACAGCAACCAAATGGAAGAAGACAACTAAAATGATTCATGCCAATAACACAGACAACATAGACAACCAGCCAATACAAATCTAATTCATGCACACAAACAATAGCAGCAACAACAACAATTCCAATACGCTAAGGGTAGCCTTTTGGAATGCCGGTGGAATAAAAAATAAAATGATTGAATTAGAAACTCATATGACAAATGCGAACATACATATAATGATGGTCATCGAAACAAGGGTCAAACAGGATGCAACTTTATTACAAATACCGAACTACCTGACATATCACGCTGCCAATCCAAATAATCATAAAAAAGGAGGAGTCGTCACTTATGTAAAAGACAACATTAGACATGCCGCGCTTGAGCCAATACAGACCGAATTTCTTCAAAGTGCACCAATAGTAATTATCCCCAACACAAACAATAGAAAAGACATGACTGTAATTGCATCAACATATTGTCCACCCAGCTTCAATTGGTCAAAAAGTCATTTTAGATCGCTACTACTGCATTTCGACAATATATTAGGGGGTACCTCTGGCTTCCTTTGCTGCGGGGACTGGAACGCAAAGCACCCATGGTGGGGGAACGCCAGATCCTGCAAAAGAGGACGTGCCCTAATGGACGCCGTCAACATTGGTGCCAGATACAATATCTTGGCCACAGGAGGTGCCACTCACTACCCATACGATAGCAGAAAAAGACCCTCGGCCATTGACTTTGCAGTTTGTGGTGGCTTGACAAGACATAGGCTGAAAATCCAATCCTGTACTAGTCTATGCTCAGACCACCTTCCAATAACCATCGAAATGGAAAGAAATAGGGCCGACATGTTCACCCAGGGCACCATAAGCAGACGGCTGATTACAGGAAGGACAAACATCAATAAACTAAAGGAACACTTGGAACGGACCATTAACTTAAACACAGAAATTCGTTCGGGCCTGGATATTGAAGATGCAGTTAATATACTGATGAGAAACATACAAGACGCCGTAAAAATAGCTACCAAAAATCAAAACTCTAATCAAGGACAAAGACCTGGGAGCTTGAACAGTCAACGGAGGACAGACAAAGCAATGTACAAACTAGACGAAGAAGCTAGAGATCTTCTCCAACTGAAAAATCAACTAAATCTTAGACTCAAGTTATTCCGCACGGAAGAGGCCAAAACTTTGTATAAAGCCGCTCAGAATAGCCTTCAAAAAAAACTAAAAAGATTAAAACAAACAACATTAATAAACAATTCGAAGGAATAAACACACAGGACAGATACAAAATGAAGAAACTTTGGAGAATAACCAATACAATAAAGAGACAACCACAACCAAACTGGCCCATTTGCACCCAAACGGGAAATGCTAGTCAGCGACCTGTATGGACTAAAAGCAATGAAGAAAAAGCCGAGGTCTTTGTCTCACACTTAGAAGAGCGTTTCAAGCCCAGACATACAAGCACAGAGAAAGAACGTGAATCGACACAAAATGACCTAGACTTGGAAAAACAGAGGCTGACGGATGCAGCAACAAACACAGCACAAACACGTCCTCTCAGACCTTTCACACTCCCTGAGTTGACAATCGAAATTAAAAACCTAATATTGAACAAAGCCCCGGGTAAGGATAGAATTGACAATGTATTAATTAAGGCACTTCCCAAGAAAGCATTATTATACATCCTGTTAATCTTTAACTCAATTATGAGACTAGGATACTTCCCGCAAGTCTGGAAACATGCCACAATTGCTCTAATTCTTAAACCAAATAAGCCTGCTCATTCAGTAGCTTCCTATCGGCCAATAAGCCTCCTATCGGGTTTGGCTAAAACGTTCGAAAAACTCTTCATCAAACGACTTTTCGATTTTGATGACTTCTCTAGAGCCCTTCCAACACACCAATTCGGGTTTCGAAAAGAACATGCTTCTGAACAACAGTTAGCAAGAGTTACACAGTTCATCATGGGGGCCTACGAGGAAAAGAAATACTGTTCAGCTGTATTTATAGACATATCAGAAGCGTTCGACAGAGTATGGCATACGGGACTGTTATACAAGCTGTCAAAACTGGTGTCCCTACAGGCCTTCAAGCTGCTGGAAAGCTACTTAAATGACAGGACTTTCGAAGTGATTACCAACAATGGCACAACATCGAGAACGGGAAAAATAAGAGCCGGAGTTCCTCAGGGCAGCAATTTGGGTCCTCTTTTATATAGCATATACTCATCGGATATTCCTCTCCCAAACTGCATGAGAAGCTATCACCCCACTGAGATACCGGTGCTGAGAGAAAAAAACCGAATCTTGGCTACGTATGCTGATGATACAATTGTCATGAGCATAGCGGACTCCCCCTCGGTGGCGGCGAAAATGAATGAACAATACATAAATAAGTTCAGTGCTTGGGCAAAAAAATGGGAAATGAGCATCAATGAAAAGAAGACAGCCCACGTATTTTTCACATTAAATAGTCTCAGTAGAACACAGCAAGAAAGCACGCCTAGAATAAATGGTCAAAGAATTCCTAACAAATTTAAACAAACGTATCTGGGGGTTGTCCTTGATCGGAAACTAAGCCTTAGCCCTCATGTCAAAACCATCATAAACAAGACAATATCTACGTCAATAAAACTCGACTGGATTATTGGAAACAAAAGCCATCTTGCTAGGGACTGCAAAGTGACCATTCTTAAACAGTTAATTATGCCAATTTGGTACTATGCTATTCCAGTCTGGGGGGCTCTAGCTTCTGACTCACTAATAAAAAAGATTCAAACACTCCAAAACAAATTAGTGAGAAGGTCAGTTAGGGCCACAAGATACACAAGAAATGACAATATTAGAAGCATATATAATGTCAAAACGATCGAAGAGGTGTATTTAAAGGCTAGTGGCCGTTTCGCCGACTCACTCATAGATCATCCCAACTCAGAAGTGGCCAGACTGTTGAGAAACCCCTATATTCCTGATAGACTGAAACCTAGCCGCCATAGATACGACAATCAACTCCGGAAGTTCATCCTCCCGCGTAGTAACGGACAACCTCAGGAACAACCAAATCCAGATCTGGATCCGACCCGATACTATTCCGAAGCTGAGCGCAAAGTTATAGTAGAGAAATATGTACCCATTCTGAGGAAAGGACTTCCTACTCTGCTGAGGCTAGAAAATGAAGAACAGGAGAGACTGGAAAAGGCTAAAATGGACAAAAGAGAGGCCGAGCGAAAGAAAAAACCATACAAACCGCCGGACAGATTCTGTGAACTTCAAATAAACGTCTATAGAAAAATGTATGCTCAAGGGAAATACACCAGAGAAACAATACTTGAAAGAATCAGGGGCCAACCACTGGGTATACAAAGAATTATAGTGCCAGACCACAGAGGGGATGAAGAGGAAGGCGTATTCCAGCAAAATGGTTAAGACTTGGTCCAATGGCATAGCAAAAACAATAAGACGGCTTTTCCTGAACAGCAGCGGCAATCAACCTGATGAAATCCGAATGTAGCAGCCAGTGGATTTCATTATCCAAAACCAGTCACGCACCCAACTGTGTCTAGACAAACCCAATATTGGTTCTTGATTGTGGACACATTATCGCCAAATTCAGAAAATATAAACCTACATATAAAATTACATTAATAGCAGCCAAAATATAACTTAAATCGTTTACCAAAACAGCTCCAAAGAAACCAATTAAAAACCTGCAAATAAATACAATTAATACAAGCCAAAACACAAATAAACTCACTTACCAAATTCAACGCATACCTCCAAATAAACCAATTGAACCTGCAAATTAAATACAATTAAAATCAGTCAAAACACAAAATAATTCACTTACTTCGCAAACCTCCAAACAAACCAATCAAAACCTGCAAATAAATACAATTAATACAAGCCAAAACACAAATAAACTCACTTACCAAATTCAACGCATACCTCCAAATAAACCAATTGAACCTGCAAATTAAATACAATTAAAATCAGTCAAAACACAAAATAATTCACTTACTACGCAAACCTCCAAACAAACCAATCAAAACCTGCAAAGAAAATACAATTAAAATCAGCCAAAACACAAATAAACTCACTTACCAAATTCAACGCATACCTCCAAATAAACCAATTGAACCTGCAAATTAAATACAATTAAAATCAGTCAAAACACAAAATAATTCAAATTACTACGCAAACCTCCAAACAAACCAATCAAAACCTGCAAAGAAAATACAATTAAAATCAGCCAAAACACAAATAAACTCACTTACCAAATTCAACGCATACCTCCAAATAAACCAATTGAACCTGCAAATTAAATACAATTAAAATCAGTCAAAACACAAAATAATTCACTTACTACGCAAACCTCCAAACAAACCAATCAAAACCTGCAAAGAAAATACAATTAAAATCAGCCAAAACACAAATAAACTCACTTACCAAATTCAACGCATACCTCCAAATAAACCAATTGAACCTGCAAATAAAATACAATTAAAATTAGTCAAAACACAAAATAATTCACTTACTACGCAAACCTCCAAACAAACCAATCAAAACCTGCAAAGAAAATACAATTAAAATCAGCCAAAACACAAATAAACTCACTTACCAAATTCAACGCATACCAGCAAATAAACCAATTGAACCTGCAAATTAAATACAATTAAAATCAGTCAAAACACAAAATAATTCACTTACTACGCAAACCTCCAAACAAACCAATCAAAACCCGTAAATAAAATTCAATTAAAACCAGACAAAACACAAATAAACACACTTACATAATTCAACGCAATCCTCCAAATAGACCAATTGAACCTGCAAAAAATGAAATAAAATCCAGTGAAAATCTTTTATATCATTCACAGATAGTAGCATATTCGTCTTCGCTCTTCTGAAAGTAACATCAATTAGATCCAGACAACAAAAGGACGAGACGGTGCCACGCCCACATTGCCAATGCTGCCGGGCCAAATCTCGGCTTCACCTGATGTGCCACCTGTCCCCTGTATAGGAGCGGGACATGGTGCATTGGGTGGCTTGCCTGACGAGTGTCAACTGCCCGGTCACGACTCTGATGATTGGAGTCCGCATGTGTGGAGAGCTGCACCCGTCGGTCTGGTGAAAGCGGCTTTAACACTCCTTTCCATGCAACATCGCCAATGGAATCTTTGCTGGCAGGGCGCGGATCTAGCTGCGCTGCTGTCCTCATGTGCGACGAGCTGCATCAGCCGGGCTGCCGGTTGTGGTCGGCCCACACACACTTTCCCAGGCCAACATCACCAAATTGATCCTGAGCTGCCGCCGCCGTCTGGAGGTCTCCATGTCGTACATGCCGTCGCTTGTACCTCTGCTTTGCATCAGATGAGGGACCAAGATGTGTCCAAGATGCTGTCCAAAAACGCTAAGCTGCAAATAAATTTTAAGTTAAAAACGGAAAAAAAAAAAAAAAAAAAATACAAAAAAAAGCCGATCTTCACTTGTAAACAAATAAAGAGCCAACAATCGATAAGACAAAAACCAGTGTCTAGTAAACCCAATTTTTCTGATTTCTTATTGATCAATGTTACCTTAAATTCAAAAAAAAAGCCAAATCGTTTACCAAAACCTTAAGAATGTTAAAACCTGCAAATAAATACAATTAATACAAGCCAAAAAAAAACTCACTTTACTGTAAATAAACTAACCTGTTTCCATAAATAATGTTATATGTTGCCTGCAGTAATAAGAAAACATTAAAAAGTATGCTTCAGGGTCCAAATAAACCAATTGAACCTGCAAATTAAATACCTTAAAATCAGTCAAAACACAAAATAATGCCGAAAACCAATGCCAGCATAAACACAAATAAACTTTACCAAATTCAACGCATACCTCCAAATAAACCAATTGAACCAGCAAATTAAATACAATTAAAATCAAAAACAAAATTCACTTACTACGCAAACCTCCAAACAAACCAATCACTTACTACAAAAAATCAGCCAACAAATAAACTCTGGACCAGTCCAAAATAAACAAACCAATTAAAATCCAAACACAAAATAATTCAACGGCAAAACTCATTAAATATAAACTCATCTTACCAAATTCAGGCATACCTCCAAATAAACCAATTGAACCTGCAAATTAAATAAATTAAAATCAGTCAAAACACAAAATAATTCCGGTAACCTCCAAACAAACCAATCAAAACCTGCAAAGAAAACACAAAATCAGCCAAAACACAAACAACTCATTACCAAATTCAAAAATCTTGCCTGCAAATTAAATACAATTAAAATCAGTCAAAACACAAAATAAACTTACTATGCCCTCCAAAAACCAATCCAAGGCCTGCAAGAAAATGCTAAAATCGCCAAAACGCATACTCATTAAAATTCAAACCTCCAAATAAACCAATTGAACCTGCAAATGGTGAAACAATTAAAATTAGTCAAAACACAAATTAATTCACTTACTACGTAAACCTTCAAACAAACCAACGACCATGCAAATAAAATGCAAATGAATCAGCCAAAACACAAATAAACACACTTTACGTCACAAGGGCAAACCTCCAAACAAATTAATTCGTTTATTACAATTAAAACTCAGTCAAAACACAAAGTAATTCACTTACTACGCAAACCTCCAAACAATACCAATCAAAACCTCGAATAAAAAATTCAATTAAAACCAGACAAAACACAAATAAACACATTACATAATTCAACGCGAATCCTCCAAATAGACCAATTGAACCTGCAAATAAAATGGTTTTATATCATTCACAGATAGTAGCATATTCGTCTTCGCTCTTCTGAAAGTAACATCAATTAGATCCAGACAACAAAAGGACGAGACGGTGCCACGCCCACATTGCCAATGCTGCCGGGCCAAATCTCGGCTTCACCTGATGTGCCACCTGTCCCCTGTATGGGAGCGGGACATGGTGCATTGCGGTGGCTTGCCTGACAGTGTCAACTGCCCGGTCACGACTCTGATGATTGGAGTCCGCATGTGTGGAATGCACCCTGTCGGTCTGGTGAAAGCGGCTTTAACACTCCTTTCCATGCAACATCGCCAATGGAATCTTTGCTGGCAGGGCGCGGATCTAATTGCGCTGCTGCTGTCCTCATGTGCGACGAGCTGCATCAGCCGGGCTGCCGGTTGTGGTCGGCTCAGACACACTTTCCCAGGCCAACATCACCAAATTGATCCTGAGCTGCCGCCGCCGTCTGGAGGTCTCCATGTCGTACATGTGCCGTCGCTTGTACCTCTGCTTTGCATCAGAAAGATGTGTCCGAAAGCTGCTGCACACAATTTTAAGTTAAAACGGAAAAAAAGCACAAAAATAAGCCGATCTTCACTTGTAAACAAAGAGTCAACAATCGATAACTGTCTAGTATTTTTCTGTTTCTATTGATCAATGTTACCTTAAATTCAAAAAAAAAAATACTTAAATGTTAAAAAACAAAAAAACTGTAATACTATGTTTCCATAAATAATGTTATATGTTGCTTGTAGTAATAAGAACATTAATAAAGTATGCTTCAGGGTCACTCTAAGTGCCTTGAGCCAGTCTACTATCAAAACCTGCAAATTAAATACAATTAAAATCAGTCAAAACACAAAATAATTCACTTACTACGCAAACCTCCAAACAAACCAATCAAAACCTGCAAAGAAAAATACAATTAAAATCAGCCAAAACACAAATAAACTCACTTACCAAATTCAACGCATACCTCCAAATAAACCAATTGAACCTGCAAATTAAATACAATTAAAATCAGTCAAAACACAAAATAATTCACTTACTACGCAAACCTCCAAACAAACCAATCAAAACCTGCAAAGAAAATACAATTAAAATCAGCCAAAACACAAATAAACTCACTTACCAAATTCACGCATACCTCCAAATAAACCAATTGAACCTGCAAATTAAATACAATTAAAATCAGTCAAAACACAAAATAATTCACTTACTACGCAAACCTCCAAACAAACCAATCAAAACCTGCAAAGAAAATACAATTAAAATCAGCCAAAACACAAATAAACTCACTTACCAAATTCAACGCATACCTCCAAATAAACCAATTGAACCTGCAAATTAAATACAATTAAAATCAGTCAAAACACAAAATAATTCACTTACTACGCAAACCTCCAAACAAACCAATCAAAACCTGCAAAAAAATACAATTAAAATCAGCCAAAACACAAATAAACTCACTTACCAAATTCAACGCATACCTCCAAATAAACCAATTGAACCTGCAAATAAAATACAATTAAAATTAGTCAAAACACAAATTAATTCACTTACTACGTAAACCTTCAAACAAACCAACCAAAACCTGCAAATAAAATACAAGTAAAATCAGCCAAAACACAAATAAACACACTTACATAATTCGACGCAAACCTCCAAACAAATTAATTGAACCTGCAAATAAAACACAATTAAAATCAGTCAAAACACAAAGTAATTCACTTACTACGCAAACCTCCAAACAATACCAATCAAAACCCGTAAATAAAATTCAATTAAAACCAGACAAAACACAAATAAACACACTTACATAATTCAACGCAATCCTCCAAATAGACCAATTGAACCTGCAAATAAAATAGTTTTATATCATTCACAGATAGTAGCATATTCGTCTTCGCTCTTCTGAAAGTAACATCAATTAGATCCAGACATCAAAGGACGAGACGGTGCCACGCCCACATTGCCAATGCTGCCGGGCCAAATCTCGGCTTCACCTGATGCCACCTGTCCCCTGTATAGGAGCGGGACATGGTGCATTGGGTGGCTTGCCTGACGAGTGTCAACTGCCCGGTCACGACTCTGATGATTGGAGTCCGCATGTGTGGAGAGCTGCACCTGTCGGTCTGGTGAAAGCGGCTTTAACACTCCTTTCCATGCAACATCGCCAATGGAATCTTTGCTGGCAGGGCGCGGATCTAGCTGCGCTGCTGTCCTCATGTGCGACGAGCTGCATCAGCCGGGCTGCCGGTTGTGGTCGGCTCACACACACTTTCCCAGGCCAACATCACCAAATTGATCCTGAGCTGCCGCCGCCGTCTGGAGGTCTCCATGTCGTACATGTGCCGTCGCTTGTACCTCTGCTTTGCATCAGATGAGGGGACCAAGATGTGTCCGAAAGCTGCTGCACACAATTTTAAGTTAAAAACGGAAAAAAAAAAAACAAAAAAATAAGCCGATCTTCACTTGTAAACAAAGAGTCAACAATCGATAACTGTCTAGTATTTTTCTGTTTCTATTGATCAATGTTACCTTAAATTCAAAAAAAAAAAAAAAAAAAAAAAATACTTAAATGTTAAAAAACAAAAACTGTAATACTATGTTTCCATAAATAATGTTATATGTTGCTTGTAGTAATAAGAACATTAATAAAGGCTTAATGCTTCAGGGTCAGAAGAAAGGTGCCTTGAGCCAGTCTACTATCAAAAAGAATATGCGTTGCGGAGGCTTAAGTGCGCTCCGAGATTTGTTGCGGAGGCTAAGGTGCGCTCCGAGGAGAAGATTGGTTGCGGAGGTTGAAGTGCGCCCCCGAGAGGAATGGGTTGCGGAGGACGGAGTACACTCCAAGAGGGACGGAAGGATCGCTGGAGCTGTTGGTGGTTGCTGCCGATGCTTACCTCCCCTTGGCCGGAGCCGAACTGATAACGATTGCCCTGGCGGAGCCCCTTTTATTTCCGATAAGCAGCTGTTCCGTACTTGCGTGTTCCTAACGCGTTTTGTGCTGATCAGTTGATAATGTGCCCGTTGGTGCTTTGGTTATGGTCACACTCTGTATGATCATCTGTGGGCTTGTGCTGATCAGCTGGTTTTCGTACTTGCGTGTTCCTAACGCGTGTTGTGCTGATCAGCTGATAATGTGCCCATATCAACCATCTGGCACCCCGCACCAACATGTCAGCCGCCCCTACATAGCACCCGAACAACCACCACCACCGATCACGTAGGTGCTCGGGTCTTCCTTCGGGGGAGCACGCGGCGGATAGCTGCGTGCAGGTCCTGGGGGTCGTCGGGTCGGTGTTGCGGAGGTTTAATGGGCTCCGAGGAGAAGAACGTTGCGGAGGCTTAATGCGCCCCGATGAGAAGAAAGGTTGCGGAGGATTAGGTGCGCTCCAGGGAGAATATGCGTTGCGGAGGCTTAAGTGCGCTCGAGATTTGTTGCGGAGGCTAAGGTGCGCTCCGAGGAGAAGATTGGTTGCGGAGGTTGAAGTGCGCCCCGAGAGGAATGGGTTGCGGAGGACGGAGTACACTCCAAGAGGGACGGAAGGATCGCTGGAGCTGTTGGTGGTTGCTGCCGATGCTTACCTCCCCTTGGCCGGAGCCGAACTGATAACGATTGCCCTGGCGGAGCCCCTTTTATTTCCGATAAGCAGCTGTTCCGTACTTGCGTGTTCCTAACGCGTTTTGTGCTGATCAGTTGATAATGTGCCCGTTGGTGCTTTGGTTATGGTCACACTCTGTATGATCATCTGTGGGCTTGTGCTGATCAGCTGGTTTTCGTACTTGCGTGTTCCTAACGCGTGTTGTGCTGATCAGCTGATAATGTGCCCATATCAACCATCTGGCACCCCCGCACCAACATGTCAGCCGCCCCTACATAGCACCCGAACAACCACCACCACCGATCACGTAGGTGCTCGAGTCTTCCTTCGGGGGGGGAGGGGGGAGCACGCGGCGGATAGCTGCGTGCAGGTCCTGGGGGTCGTCGGGTCGGTGTTGCGGAGGTTTAATGGGCTCCGAGGAGAAGAACGTTGCGGAGGCTTAATGCGCCCCGATGAGAAGAAAGGTTGCGGAGGATTAGGTGCGCTCCAGGGAGAATATGCGTTGCGGAGGCTTAAGTGCGCTCCGAGATTTGTTGCGGAGGCTAAGGTGCGCTCCGAGGAGAAGATTGGTTGCGGAGGTTGAAGTGCGCCCCGAGAGGAATGGGTTGCGGAGGACGGAGTACACTCCAAGAGGGACGGAAGGATCGCTGGAGCTGTTGGTGGTTGCTGCCGATGCTTACCTCCCCTTGGCCGGAGCCGAACTGATAACGATTGCCCTGGCGGAGCCCCTTTATTTCCGATAAGCAGCTGTTCCGTACTTGCGTTCCCCTAACGCGTTTTGTGCTGATCAGTTGATAATGTGCCCGTTGGTGCTTTGGTTATGGTCACACTCTGTATGATCATCTGTGGGCTTGTGCTGATCAGCTGGTTTTCGTACTTGCGTGTTCCTAACGCGTGTTGTGCTGATCAGCTGATAATGTGCCCATATCAACCATCTGGCACCCCGCACCAACATGTCAGCCGCCCCTACATAGCACCCGAACAACCACCACCACCGATCACGTAGGTGCTCGAGTCTTCCTTCGGGGGGGGAGGGGGGAGCACGCGGCGGATAGCTGCGTGCAGGTCCTGGGGGTCGTCGGGTCGGTGTTGCGGAGGTTTAATGGGCTCCGAGGAGAAGAACGTTGCGGAGGCTTAATGCGCCCCGATGAGAAGAAAGGTTGCGGAGGATTAGGTGCGCTCCAGGGAGAATATGCGTTGCGGAGGCTTAAGTGCGCTCCGAGATTTGTTGCGGAGGCTAAGGTGCGCTCCGAGGAGAAGATTGGTTGCGGAGGTTGAAGTGCGCCCCCGAGAGGAATGGGTTGCGGAGGACGGAGTACACCCAAGAGGGACGGAAGGATCGCTGGAGCTGTTGGTGGTTGCTGCCGATGCTTACCTCCCCTTGGCCGGAGCCGAACTGATAACGATTGCCCTGGCGGAGCCCCTTTTATTTCCGATAAGCAGCTGTTCCGTACTTGCGTGTTCCTAACGCGTTTTGTGCTGATCAGTTGATAATGTGCCCGTTGGTGCTTTGGTTATGGTCACACTCTGTATGATCATCTGTGGGCTTGTGCTGATCAGCTGGTTTTCGTACTTGCGTGTTCCTAACGCGTGTTGTGCTGATCAGCTGATAATGTGCCCATATCAACCATCTGGCACCCCGCACCAACATGTCAGCCGCCCTACATAGCACCCGAACAACCACCACCACCGATCACGTAGGTGCTCGAGTCTTCCTTCGGGGGGGAGCACGCGGCGGATAGCTGCGTGCAGGTCCTGGGGTCGTCGGGTCGGTGTTGCGGAGGTTTAATGGGCTCCGAGGAGAAGAACGTTGCGGAGGCTTAATGCGCCCCGATGAGAAGAAAGGTTGCGGAGGATTAGGTGCGCTCCAGGAGAATATGCGTTGCGGAGGCTTAAGTGCGCTCCGAGATTTGTTGCGGAGGCTAAGGTGCGCTCCGAGGAGAAGATTGGTTGCGGAGGTTGAAGTGCGCCCCCGAGAGGAATGGGTTGCGGAGGACGGAGTACACTCCAAGAGGGACGGAAGGATCGCTGGAGCTGTTGGTGGTTGCTGCCGATGCTTACCTCCCCTTGGCCGGAGCCGAACTGATAACGATTGCCCTGGCGGAGCCCCCTTTATTTCCGATAAGCAGCTGTTCCGTACTTGCGTGTTCCTAACGCGTTTTGTGCTGATCAGTTGATAATGTGCCCGTTGGTGCTTTGGTTATGGTCACACTCTGTATGATCATCTGTGGGCTTGTGCTGATCAGCTGGTTTTCGTACTTGCGTGTTCCTAACGCGTGTTGTGCTGATCAGCTGATAATGTGCCCATATCAACCATCTGGCACCCCGCACCAACATGTCAGCCGCCCCTACATAGCACCCGAACAACCACCACCACCGATCACGTAGGTGCTCGGGTCTTCCTTCGGGGGGCACGCGGCGGATAGCTGCGTGCAGGTCCTGGGGTCGTCGGGTCGGTGTTGCGGAGGTTTAATGGGCTCCGAGGAGAAGAACGTTGCGGAGGCTTAATGCGCCCCGATGAGAAGAAAGGTTGCGGAGGATTAGGTGCGCTCCAGGGAGAATATGCGTTGCGGAGGCTTAAGTGCGCTCCGAGATTTGTTGCGGAGGCTAAGGTGCGCTCCGAGGAGAAGATTGGTTGCGGAGGTTGAAGTGCGCCCCGAGAGGAATGGGTTGCGGAGGACGGAGTACACCCAAGAGGGACGGAAGGATCGCTGGAGCTGTTGGTGGTTGCTGCCGATGCTTACCTCCCCTTGGCCGGAGCCGAACTGATAACGATTGCCCTGGCGGAGCCTTTTTATTTCCGATAAGCAGCTGTTCCGTACTTGCGTGTTCCTAACGCGTTTTGTGCTGATCAGTTGATAATGTGCCCGTTGGTGCTTT
>VHIG01000111.1:0-14833 GCA_008121275.1 Drosophila lowei | reverse complement strand
CGCTGGCGGTCAATTTATCTGGACATTTTATCTCCGCTGGCAGACAATTTCCATATCCGCCGGCGGACAACTTATCTCGGATGAACAATGTTTCTCCGCTGGGGAAAACTTATTTCCGCCTGCGGAAAACTTTATCTCCACTGGCAGTAAATTTATCTCCGCTGGCGGAAATTTATTTCCGCCGACGAACAACTTATCTCAGCTGGCGGACAACTTATCTCCGCTTCCGGGAAATTTATATCCGCCGGCGAAAACTTATCTCCGCTGGCGAACAACTTATCTGCGCTGGCGGAAAACTCATCTCCACTGGCGGACATCTTATCTCCGCTGGCGGAAAATTTATATCCGCTGGCAGACAATTTATCTCCGCTGGCGGACAACTTATCTCCGCTGGCGGACAACTTATCTCCGCTGGCGAACAACTTATCTCCGCTGGCGAAAACTTATCTCCGCTGGCGCGACATCTTATGCCCCGCTGGCGGACAACTTATCTCCGCTGGCGGGAAATTTATCTCCGCTGGCGGACAATTTATCTCCGCTGGCGAACAACGAGACCGGTGATTGACGAACAACGTTTCTCCGCTGTCGGAAAACTCAGCTGGCAAGCTTTTATCTCCGCTGGCAAACAACTTATCTCCGCTGGCGGACAATTTATCTCCACTGGCGGGACTTATCTCCGCTGGCGGACATCTTATCTCCGCTGGCAGACAATTTATCTCCGCTGGCGGAAATTTATATCCGCTGGCGGACAATCTTAAAATCTCCCACTGGCGAACAATTTATCTCCGCTGGCAGACAATTTATATCCGCTGGCGGACAACTTATCTCCGCTGGCGAACAACATCTCCGCTGGCGGAAAACTTCCTCCGCTGGCGAACAACTTATCTCCGCTGGCGGAAAACTTATCTCCGCTGGCGAACATCTTATCTCCGCTGGCGGAAAATTTATCTCCGCTGGCAGACAACTTATCTCCGCTGGCAGAAATTTATCTCCGCTGGCGGAAATTTATCTCCGCTGGCGAACAACTTATTCCGCTGGCGAACAACTTATCTCCGCTGGCGGAAAACTCATGTCCGCTGGCGAACATCTTGTCTCCGCTGGCAGAAAATTTATCTCCGCTGGCGAACATTTATATCCGCTGGCAGAAAACTTATCTCCGCTGGCGAACAACTTATCTCCTCTGGCGGAAAACTTATCTCCGCTGGCGGACATCTTGTGGAGACAATCTGCTGGCAGACAATTTATCTCCGCTGGCGGAAATTTATATCCGCTGGCATCTTGCGGACAATTTATCTCCGCTGACGGACAACGTTTCACAAAAACAATCTCCGCTGGCGGACAATTATCTCCGCTGGCAGAAATTTATCTCCGCTGGCGGACAACTTATCTCCCACTGGCGAACAACTTATCTCCGCTGGCGGAAACTTATCTCCGCTGGCGGACATCTTATCTCCGCTGGCGGAAAACTTATCTCCGCTGGCGGAAAAACCTATCTCCGCTGGCGGACAACTTATCTCCGCTGGCGGACAATTTATCTCCGCTGGCGGAAAATTTATCTCCGCTGGCGGACATCTTATCTCCGCTGGCGGACAACTTATCTCCGCTGGCGGAAAACTTATCTCCGCTGGCGAACAACTTATCTCCGCTGGCGGACAACTTGTCTCCGCTGGCGGACATCTTATCTCCGCTGGCGGACAATTTATATCCGCTGGCGGAAAATTTATATCCGCTGGCGGAAAATCTCCGCTGGCGGATTATCTCCGCTGGCGGACAACGAAAACTTATCTCCGCTGGCGGAAAACTTATCTCCGCTGGCGGACAACTTATCTCCGCTGGCGGACATCTTATCTCCGCTGGCGGACAATTTATCTCCGCTGGCGGAAAATTTATCTCCGCTGGCGGACAACTTGTCTCCGCTGGCAGACAATTTATCTCCGCTGGCGGGAAATTTATATCCGCTGGCGGACAATTTATCTCCGCAGACGAACAACGTTTCTCCGCTGACAAAAAACTAATCTCCGCTGGCAGACAATTTATCTCCGCTGGCGGAAATTTATATCCGCCGGCGGACAACTTATCTCGGATGAACAACGTTTCTCCGCTGGCGGAAAACTTATCTCCGCTGGCGAACAACTTATCTCCGCTGGCGGAAAACTCATCTCCACTGGCGGACATCTTGTCTCCGCTGGCAGACAATTTATCTCCGCTGGCGGAGAAATTTATATCCGCTGGCAGAAAACTTATCTCCGCTGGCGGAAAACTCATCTCCACTGGCGGACATCTTGTCTCCGCTGGCGGAAAATTTATCTCCGCTGGCGGACATCTTGTCTCCGCTGGCGGAAATTTATCTCCGCTGGCGGAACAACTTATCTCCGCTGGCAGAAAACTTATCTCCGCTGGCAGACAATTTATCTCCGCTGGCGGGAAATTTATATCCGCTGGCGGACAACTTATCTCCGCTGGCAACAACTTATCTCCGCTGGCGGACAACTTATCTCGGCTGGCGGACATCTTGTCTCCGCTGGCAGACAATTTATCTCCGCTGGCGGGAAATTTATCTCCGCTGGCGGACATCTTATCTTCGCTGGCGAAAAACTTATCTCCGCTGGCGGAAAACTTATCTCGGCTGGCGGACATCTTGTCTCCGCTGGCGGACAATTTATCTCCGCTGGCGGAAATTTATATCCGAAATTTATATCCGCCAACGGACAACTTATCTCCGCTGGCGGACTATTTATCTCCGCTGGCGGGCAATTTATCTCCGCTGGCGGAAAACTTATCTCCGCTGGCGAACAACTTATCTCCGCTGGCGGAAAACTTATCTCCACTGGCGGACATCTTGTCTCCGCTGGCGGACAATTTATATCCGCTGGCGGACAACTTATCTCCGCTGGCGAACAACTTATCTCCGCTGGCGGACAATTTATCTCCGCTGGCGGAAATCTTGTCTCCGCTGGCGGACATCTTATCTCCGCTGGCGGGAAATTTATATCCGCTGGCGGACAACTTATATCCGCTGGCGAACAACTTATCTCCGCTGGCGGACAATTTATCTCCGCTGGCGGACATCTTGTCTCCGCTGGCAGACAATTTATCTCCGCTGGCGAGAAATTTATATCCGCTGGCAGAAAACTTATCTCCGCTGGCGAACAACTTGTCTCCGCTGGCGGACAAAGTTATCTCCGCTGGCGGAAATTTATATCCGCTGGCGGACAACTTATCTCCGCTGACGAACAACGTTTCTCCGCTGGCGAACAACTTATCTCCGCTGGCGGAAAACTTATCTCCACTGGCAGACAATTTATCTCCGCTGGCGGGAAATTTATTTCCGCTGGCGGACAACTTATCTCCGCTGACGAACAACGTTTCTCCGCTGGCAGAAAACTTATCTCCGCTGGCGAACAACTTATCTCCGCTGGCGGAAAACTTATCTCCGCTGGCGGAAATCTTATCTCCGCTGGCGGACAACTTATCTCCGCTGGCGAACAACGCTGGCGGACAACTTATCTCCGCTGGCGGCTGGCGGGAAAACTTATCTCCGCTGGCGAAAACTTTCTCCGCTGGCGGACAACTTTATCTCCACTGGCAGACAATTTATCTCCGCTGGCGGACAAATTTATCTCCGCTGGCGGAAACATCTTGCTGGCGAACAACTTATCTCCGCTGGCGGACAACGTTTCTCCGCTGGCGGACAATTTATCTCCGCTGGCGGACAACGACGAAAACTTATCCGCTGGCGGAAAACTTATCTCCTCTGGCGAAAATCTTATCTCCGCTGGCGGACAACTTATCTCCGCTGGCGGACAACGTTTCTCCGCTGGCGGAAAACTTATCTCCGCTGGCGAAAAACTTATCTCCGCTGGCGAACAACTTATCTCCGCTGGCAGAAATTTATCTCCGCTGGCGGAAAACTTATCTCCGCTGGCGAACAATTCTCCGCTGGCAGATCTTTATCGCTGGCGGAAATTAATATCCGCTGGCGGAAAACTCATCTCCACTGGCGGACATCTTGTCTCCGCTGGCGGAAAACTTATCTCCGCTGGCGGACATCTTGTCTCCGCTGGCAGACATCTTATCTCCGCTGACGGGAAATTTATATCCGCTGGCGGACAACTTATCTCCGCTGGCGAGCAACTTATCTCCGCTGGCGGAAATCTTGTCTCCGCTGGCGGACAATTTATCTCCGCTGGCGGACAATTTATCTCCGCTGGCGAACAACTTATCTCAGCTGGCGGACAACTATTCTCTGCTGGCGGACATCTTGTCTCCGCTGGCAGACAATTTATCTCCGCTGGCGGGAAATTTATATCCGCTGGCGGACAATTTATCTCCGCAGACGAACAACGTTTCTCCGCTAACAAAAACTAATCTCCGCTGGCAGACAATTTATCTCCGCTGGCGGGAACTTTATATCCGCCGGCGGACAACTTATCTCGGATGAACAACGTTTCTCCGCTGGGGGAAAACTTATCTCCGCTGGCGAACAACTTATCTCCGCTGGCGGAAAACTTATCTCCACTGGCGGACATCTTGTCTCCGCTGGCAGACAATTTATCTCCGCTGGCGGGAAATTTATATCCGCTGGCAGAAAACTTATCTCCGCTGGCGAACAACTTATCTCAGCTGGCGGACAACTTATCTCCGCTGGCGAACAATCTTATCTCCGCTGGCGGAAAATTTATCTCCGCTGGCGGACATCTTGTCTCCGCTGGCAGACAATTTATCTCCGCTGGCGGGCAATTTATATCCGCTAACAGAAAACTTATCTCCGCTGGCGAACAACTTATCTCGGCTGGCGGACATCTTGTCTCCGCTGGCAGACAATTTATCTCCGCTGGCGGGAAATTTATTTTCGCCGACAAACAACAATCTTGTCTCCGCTGGCGAACAACTTATCTCCGCTGGCGGAAATAAATCTCCGCTGGCGGACATCTTGTCTCCGCTGGCAGACAATTTATCTCCGCTGGCGGAAATTTATATCCGCTGTCGGACAACTTATCTCCGCTGACGGACATTTTATCTCAGCTGGCGGGAAATTTATATCCGCTGGCGGACAACTTATTTCCGCCGACGAACAACTTATCTCCGCTGGCGGACAATTTATCTCCGATGGCAGACAATTTATCTCCGCTGGCGAGCAACTTATCTCCGCTGGCGGGAAGTTTATCTCCGCTGGCGGACATCTTGTCTCCGCTGGCGGACAATTTATCTCCGATGGCAGACAATTTATCTCCGCTGGCGAGCAACTTATCTCCGCTGGCGGGAAATTTATCTCGGCTGGCGGACATCTTGTCTCCGCTGGCAGACAATTTATCTCCGCTGGCGGGAAATTTATTTCCGCCGACGAACAACTTATCTCCGCTGGCGGAAAATTTATCTCCGCTGACGAACAACGTTTCTCCGCTGGTGGAAAACTCGCTCCCTTGGCGAACAACTTATCTCCGCTGGCGGAAAACTCATCTCCACTGGCGGACATCTTGTCTCCGCTGGCAGACAATTTATCTCCGCTGGCGGAAAATTTATATCCGCTGGCAGAAAACTTATCTCCGCTGGCGAACAAAACTTATCTAAGCTGGCGGACAACTTGTCTCCGCTGGCGGACATCTTGTCTCCGCTGGCAGACAATTTATCTCCGCTGGCGGGCAATTTATATCCGCCGTCGAACAACTTATCTCCGCTGGCGGAAAACTTATCTCCGCTGGCGGACATCTTGTCTCCGCTGGCAGACAATTTATCTCCGCTGGCGGAAAATTAATATCCGCTGGCAGAAAACTTATCTCCGCTGGCGAACAACTTATCTAAGCTGGCGGATTGCGTATCTACCAACCGGATGAGATGATAGCAGATGTCCTCACAAAGAACTTAGCCGCTGGCGAAAAATTTATATCCGAAATTTGTATTCGCATTTGCGGAGATAGTTTATCGCTGGCGGACATGTTATCGAACATTAGTTTTAGTATATTTAAAGTTTGTAAACATGCGTTGTGTTGAGGAGGAGGTTCAAAGTGACCGCCACGATAATTAGATATTGATCAGCGGACACTGCGCATGTGCCCTGCTGCATATCGATGTTCTCCATATCGATGCTTCAATCGATGTTCTTCTTTCGGCGTCAGTCTAAGCTATGTTACTTCGCCAAGCGGATATAATTCTGTATACGAACTTCAGCGGTATTACAAATAAAATAACTTTAGTTGTCCGCCAGAGATAAGTTGTTCCCCAGCGGAGATAAGTTTTCTGCCAGCGGATATAAATTTCCGACAGCGGAGATAAATTGTCTGCCAGCGGAGACAAGATGTCCGCCAGCGGAGATAAGTTTTCCGCCAGCGGAGATAAGTTGTTCGACGGCGGATATAAATTGCCCGCCAGCGGAGATAAATTGTCCGCCAGCGGAGACAAGATGTCCGCCAGCGGAGATTAGTTGTCCGCCAGCTGAGATAAGTTGTTCGCCAGCGGAGATAAGTTTTCTGCCAGCGGATATAAATTTTCCGCCAGCGGAGATAAATTGTCTGCCAGCGGAGACAAGATGTCCGCCAGCGGAGATAAGTTTTCCGCCAGCGGAGATAAGTTGTTCGACGGCGGATATAAATTGCCACGCCAGCGGAGATAAATTGTCTGCCAGCGGAGATAAGATGTCCGCCAGCGGAGATTAGTTGTCCGCCAGCGGAGATAAGATGTTCGCCAGCGGAGATAAGTTTTCCGCCAGCGGATATAAATTTTCCGCCAGCGGAGATAAATTGTCTGCCAGCGGAGACAAGATGTCCGCCAGTGGAGATAAGTTTTCCGCCAGCAGAGATAAGTTGTTCGCCAAGGGAGATAAGTTTTCCGCCAGCGGAGAAACGTTGTTCGTCAGCGGAGATAAATTTTCCGCCAGCGGAGATAAGTTGTTCGTCAGCGGAAATAAATTTCCCGCCAGCGGAGATAAATTGTCTGCCAGCGGAGACAAGATGTCCGCCAGCCGAGATAAATTTTCCGCCAGCGGAGATAAGTTGTTCGCCAGCGGAGATAAATTGTCCGCCATCGGAGATAAAATTTCCCGCCAGCGGAGATAAGATGTCCGCCAGCGGAGATAAACTTCCGCCAGCGGAGATAAGTTGTTTAAATTGTCGCCATCGGAGATAAATTGTCCGCCAGCGGAGATAAATTGTCCGCCAGCGGAAATAAGTTGTCCGCCAGCGGATATAAATTTCCCGCCAGCGGAGATAAAATGTCCGCCAGCGGAGATAAGTTGTTCGTCGGCGGATATAAATTTCCCGCCAGCGGAGATAAATTGTTCGCCAGCGGAGATAAGATGTCCGCCAGCGGAGATAAGTTGTCCGCCAGCGGAGATAAGTTGTTCGCCAGCGGATAAGATGTTCGCCAGCGGATATGTCGGCGCGGAAATAAATTGTTCGCCAGCGGAGATAAATTGTCCGCCAGCGGAGACAAATTGTCCGCCAGCGAGATAAATTGTTCGCCAGCGGAGATAAGTTGCTCGCCAGCGGAGATAAATTTCCCGCCAGCGGAGATAAATTGTCTGCCAGCGGAGACAAGATGTCCGCCAGCCGAGATAAATTTCCCGCCAGCGGAGATAAGTTGTTCGCCAGCGGAGATAAGATTTCCGCCAGCGGAGATAAATTGTCTGCCAGCGGAGATAAGATGTCCGCCAGTGGAGATGAATTTTCCGCCAGCGGAGATAAATTGTCTGCCAGCGGAGATAAGATGTCCGCCAGCGGAGATAAATTTTCCGCCAGCGGAGATAAATTGTCCGCCAGCGGAGATAAGTTTTCGTCAGCGGAGAAAAGATGTCCGCCAGCGGAGATAAATTTCCGCCGGCGGATAAAGTTGTCCGCCAGCGGAGATAAATTTTCCGCCAGAAAAGATGAGTTTTTCCAGCGGAGAAAAGTTTTCTGCCAGCGGAGATAAAATGTCCGCCAGCGGATATAAATTTCCCGCCAGCGGAGATAAATTGTCCGCCAGCGGAGATTAGTGTCCGCCAGCGGAGAAAAATTGTTCGCCAGCGGAGATAAGTTGTTCGCCAGCGGAGATAAGTTGTCCGCCAGCGGAGAAAAATTGTCTCATCCAGCGGAGACAAGATTTCCGCCAGCGAGATAAGTTTCCCGCCAGCGGAGATAAAGTTGTCCGCCAGCGGAGATTAGTTTTTGTCAGCGGAGAAACGTTGTTCATCCGAGATAAATTGTCCGCCAGCGGATATAAAGTTTCCGCCAGCGGAGATAAGATGTCCGCCAGTGGAGATGAGTTATCCGCCAGCGGAGATAAATTTCCCACCAGCGGAGATAAATTGTCCGCCAGCGGAGACAAGATGTCCCGCCAGCGGAGATACGCCATCGCCAGCTGAGATAAGATTTTCCACCAGCGGAGATAAATTGTCCGCCAGCGGAGATAAGATGTTCGCCAGCGGAGATAAGTTTTCTGCCAGCGGATATAAGTTTTCCGCCAGCGGAAAATAAATTGTCCGTCAGCGGAAATAAGTTGTCCGCCAGTGGAGATGAGATTTCCGCCAGCGGAGATAAATTTTTCGCCAGCGGAGATAAGATGTCTCCCAGCGGAGATAATTTTCCGCCAGCGGAGATATCTTTTCTGGCAGCGGAGAAACGTTGTCCGCCAGCGGAAATAAATTGTCTCGCCAGCGGAGATATAAATTGTCCGCCAGCGGAGATAAATTTTCTGCCAGGCGGAGACAAGATTTCCGCCAGCGGAGAACTCTTGTTAATCCTGGCGGAGAGAAAGTTGCGCAGAGGAGATAAGTTATGGATAGCCAGCGGAGAATCGTTGTTCGCCAGCGGAGATAAGTTGTTCGCCAGGAGAAAGAAATTTCCGCTGGCGGATATAAGTTTCGCCAGCGGAGATAAGTTTTCCGCCAGCAGAGATAAGTTTTTCGCCAAACAAGAAACGTTGTTCGCAAGCGGAAATAAGTTGTCCGCCAGCGGAGATAAATTTTCGCCATGCGGAGATAAATTTTCCGCCAGCGGAGAAAGTTGTCCGCCAGCGGATAGCTAAAACGTTCTGCCAGCGGAGAAAACTGTTCGTCAACGGAGATCTTGTCCGCCAGCGGAGATAAAGCTGTTCGCCAGCGGAGATAAATTGTCCGCCAGCGGAGATAAGTTGTCCGCCAGCGGAGATAAATTTCCCCTGGCGGAGATTAATCTCCGCCAGCGGAGATAAGATGTCCGCCGGCGGAGAACAAATTTTCCGTCGCTGGAGGATAATTTGTCAACGCTGGCGGAGATTTATGTCCGCCAGCGGAGAAATTTATTCCGCCAGCGAATAACAACTCTCGCTGGCGGAAATTACTGAAAAGCCGGCGGAGATAAGTTGTCCGCTGGCGGAGATAATTTGTCCGCCCAGCGGAGAAACTTATCGCCAGCTGGCGAACAACTTATCCGCCAGGCGGATAAATTTCTCCGCTGGCGGACATCTTATGTTTGCCGGCGAGACAAATTGTATCCGCTGGCGGGAAATTTATATCTCCGCTGCGGACAATTTGTGTCCGCCAGCGGATTATAACTTATTCCAGCTGGAGAAATTTGTCTCCGCCGGCGGACAAAGATATCTCCGCAGACGAGATAACTTTTCTCCGCTGGCGGAGAAAGTTTATCGTCAGCTGGCGAACAACTTATTCCGCTGGCGGACAAAGTTATCTCCGCTGGCAGATAAATTATCTCCGCCAGCGGAGAAAAGATCTCCGCTGCGAGGAATTTATATCGCTGGCGGAATCTTAAATCCGCTGGAGATACAATTTGTCTCCCTGCGGAGAATTTATGTCCGCCAGCCGGCGGACAACTTGTCCGCCAGCGGAATAACGTTTCAGCCTGGCGGAATTTTGTTTCCGCTGATACAACTTTTCCCGCCAGCGGAGATAATTTATCTCCCAGCTGGCGAAAATTTATATCCGCTGGCGGAAAAGATTTCCGCTGACGGACAAAATTTCTCCGCTGGCGAAGACAAGATGTCCGCTGGCGAAACTTGCTATCCGCCCGCTGGCGAACAACTTATCTCCGCTGGCGGAAAACTTATCTCCGCTTTCGACAATTTATCTCCACTGGCGGACAATTTAAGATTTCCGCTGGCGGACAATTTATTTCTCCGCTGGCGGACAACTTTTCTCCGCTGGCGACAACTTGTCCGCTGGCGGACAATTTATCTCCGCTAGCGGAAAAAAGCATCCGCAGCGGAAAACTTATTTCCGACGAACAACGCCTCCGCTGAAAAAACTTATTCCGCTGGCGACAAATTATCCGCTGACGAACAACGTTTTTCCCGCTGGCGGAAAACATATTTCCGCCAGCGGAAAACGTTTTCCGCTGGCGAACAAATCTCTGGCGGACAATTTATTCCGCTGGCGGAACAAGGCTTCTCCGCTGGCGAAAAACTTTCTCCGCTGGCGGAAAATTTATCTCCGCTGGCGGAAATTAATTGTCCGCCACGGAAAAAGTTGTCTCCGCCAGCGGAAACTTATCTCCGCTGGCGAAAAATTTTCTCCGCTGGCGGACAATTTATCTCCGCTGGCGAACAACGGTTTCACCGCTGGCGGAAAACTTTGTCCGCCAGCGGAAAAAGTATCTCCGCTTGCGATTAACTTATCCGCAGGCGGAGAAAAACTGTCATCTCCAGCTGGCGGTCAACTTATCTCCGCTGGCGACAACTTATCTCCGCTGGCGAACAATTTATCTCCGCTGGCGGAAATTAATATCCGCTGGCGACATCAGAAAAGGCGGACAACTTAGCGGCTGGCGGAAATTTCGTATCCGCTGGCGGACATAAACATCTCCGCTGGCAGAAACTTTTTCTGCCAGCGGAGAAATATATCCGCTGGCGGAGACTTATCTCCGCTGGCGAGCAACTTATCCCGCCGGCGGAAATCTTGTCTGCGCTGGCGGAACAATTTATCTCCGCTGGCGGACAAGTTCTCCGCTGGCGAACAACTTATCTCCGCTGGCGGAAAACTTTTTCCAAAGGCGGACAAAATTCCGCTGGCAGACAAGATTTCCGCTGGCGGGAAATTTATATCCGCTGGCGGACAACTTTTCTCCGCCGAGCGAACAACGTTATCTCGCTGGCGGAAACTAATCTCCGCTGGCGAATTTATTTCTCCGCTGGCGGAGAAATTTTATCCGCCGGCGGACATCTTATCTCGCCAGCGGACAACGTTTCTCCGCCAGCGGAAAAACTGTAACTCCGCCAGCAGAAAAACTTGCCCGCTGGCGGAACAACTTTCCCACTGGCGGGACAACTTGTCTCCGCTGGCGGACAAATTTTATGTCCGCTGGCGGAGATCATCTATCCGCCGCTGGAGAAACGATGTCCGCCAGCGAACAACTTATCTCCGCCAGCGGAAATTTTTTCCGCCAGCGACAAACGAACAATTTCTCCGCTGGCGGAGATTATCTCCGCTGGCGGACATAAGATGTCACGCTGGCGGAGAATTTATTTCCGCCAGCGGAGACAATTTTGTCCGCCAAACAAAATACTTTTCCCGCCAGCGGACATAAATTGTCTCCCAGCGGAGATAAGTCATTCCGCCAGCGGACAAAGATTATCGCCAGGCGGACAATTTATCTCCGCCAGCGGAAATTTTGTCCGCCAGCGGAGAAACGTTGTTCTCCGCTGGCGGACATTTGTTCCGCCAGCGGAGAAATTTATATCCGCTGGCGGGACAAGATGTCTCGCCGACGGAGATACGTTTTCCGCCAGCGGAATGTTGAGTTCGCGATGGGAGAAAAGTTATCTCCCAGCTGGCGGACGTTCCGCCAGCGGGAAACGGTATCTCCGCTGGCGGAGATAATTGTTTCCGCCAGCGGACAAATTTGATCCAACGGAACAAATTATCTCCAGCTGGCGAACAAGATATCCGCCGCTGGAAATAAGTTATTTCCGCCAGCGGAATAAGTTTGTCTCCGCCAGCGGAGAATTTATTGTCGCCAGGGAGATAAATTTATCTCAGCAGCGGAGATAAGTTTGTCCGCCAGCGGAGACAAGATGTCCGCCAGCGGAGATGACTTTTCCGCCAGCGGACAAATTTTCTGCCATGGCAGATAATTTATCCGCGCAGCGGAGATAAATATCGTCCGCCAGCGAGATAATTTGTCCGCCAGCGGATTAAATTTCCGCTGGCGGATTAATTATCCGCCGCGGACATTTATTTTCCGCCGACGAACAACTTATTCGCCAGCGGAAGGCAGCTTGAAAGCCAGCGGAATAAGTTTCTCCGCTGGCGATTGCCGTATCTGCCCGCGGACATAAGTTGTCCGCCAGCGGATATAAGTTGTAAGATTGACAACGTTCCGCTGGCAGATAAGATATTCCGCTGGCGGAGAAAATTATCTCCATGCTGGCAGAAAACGGTGTCCGCTGGCGGACATTCTTATCTCCGCTGGAGATAAATTATCTGCCGGCGAAAATTAATATCCGCCAGGCGGAGAAATTTATCTCCGCTGGCGGAAACAACTTATTTCGCCAGCGGATATAATCCTATTTTCCGCCAGCGGAAATAAATTGTTCGCCAGCGGATTGACAAAATGTCCGCTGGCGGAAAATCAGTATTCCGCCAGCGGATAAGTTTTTCTGCTGGCGGAAAATAAATTTCCGCTGGCGGAGATAAATTGTCCGCCAGCGGACAACAATCTCCGCTGGCGGAGATGAGTTTTCCGCTGGCGGAAATCTTGTTCCGCTGGCAGATAACTTATCTCCGCTGGCGGGTAATTATATCCGTTGTCGAATGGAGATCTTATTGTCCGCCAGCGGAAATTATATTGCTCGCTGGCGGACATAAGTTGTTCGCCTGGCATATAGATATTCCGCAGTCGAGAAATTTATATCCGCGGCAGAAAACCTGTTCCGCCAGGGAACAACTTATCCAGCTGGCGGACAACTAAAGTTATTTTATTTGTAATACCGCAGAAGTAACTAATACAGATGAATTGTCCGCCAGCTTCCAGATGAATTTTTTTAAGAGACTGACGCCAAAAGAAGAACATAACCTTGAGAGCATCGATATGAGAACATCGATATGCAGCAGGGCACATGCGCAGTGCCAGCGGAGATAATATCTAATTATCAGCGGAGGTCTAAAATTTCTCGTCAGCGGAATACAACGCATTGTTTACAAACTTTAAAATACTTAACTAATATTCGATAAATGTCCGTCAGCACTTATAAACTATCCAGCGGAAACCAAATGCGAATACGGAATTTATGGTGTCTTAACCTTGGCTAAGTTGTCCGCCAGGACATCTGCTATCATGTCCGGTTGGTAGATACCAGCGGAGATAAGCTGTCCGCCAGCGGAGATAAGTTGTCCGCCAGCGGAGATTAATTTTCCGCCAGCGGAGATAAGATGTCCGCCAGCGGAGATAAGTTTTCCGCCAGCGGAGATAAGTTGTCCGCCAGCGGATAAAGTTGTCCGCCAGCGGAGATAAATTGTCCGCCAGCGGAGATAAATTGTCCGCCAGCGGAGATAAAATGTCCGCCAGCGGAGATAAGATGTCCGCCAGCGGAGATTAGTTTTCCGCCAGCGGAGATAAGTTGTTCGCCAGCGGAGATAAGTTTTCCGCCAGCGGATATAAATTTTCGCCAGCGGAGATAAATTGTCCGCCAGCGGAGACAAGATTTCCGCCAGCGGAGATGAGTTTTCCGCCAGCAGAGATAAGTTGTTCGCCAGCGGAGATAAAGTTTCCACCAGCGGAGATAAATTGTTCGGGCCAGCGGAGATAAATTTGTCCGCCAGTGGAGATGAATGCCATTCGTCAGCGGAGATAAATTGTCCGCCAGCGGATAAATTGTCCGCCAGCGGAGATAAGATGTCCGCCAGCGGAGATAAATTTTCCGCCAGCGGAGATAAATTGCTCGCCAGCGGAGATAAATTGTCTGCCATCGGAGATAAATTGTCCGCCAGCGGAGATAAGATGTCCGCCAGCCGAGATAAACTTCCCGCCAGCGGAGATGAGTTGTCCGCCAGCGGAGAAAATTGTCTGCCATCGGAGATAAATTGTCCGCCAGCTGAGATAAAGTTGTTCGTCGGCGGAAATAAGTTGTCCGCCAGCGGATATAAATTTCCCGCCAGCTGAGATAAAATGTCCGTCAGCGGAGATAAGTTGTCTCGACGGCGGATAAAATTCCCGCCAGCGGAGATAAATTGTTCGCCAGCGGAGACTAGATGTCCGCCAGCGGAGATAAGTTTCCGCCAGCGGAGATAAGTTGTTCGCCAGCGGAGAGTTGTTTGTCGGCGAAAATAAATTTCCCGCCAGCGGAGATAAATTGTCTGCCAGCGGAGACAAGATGTCCGCCAGCGGAGATAAGTTGTTCGCCAGCGGAGATAAGTTTTCTGTTAGCGGATATAAATTGCCCGCCAGCGGAGAGATAAATTATTCGCCAGCGTTGATGATGTCCGCCAGCGGAGATAAATTTTCCGCCAGCGGAGATAAGTTGTTCGCCAGTGAGATTAGCTTGTCCGCCAGCTGAGATGTTGTTCGCCAGCGGAGATAAGTTTTCTGCCAGCGGATATAAATTACCCGCCAGCGGAGATAAATTGTTCGCCAGCGGAGACAAAGATGTCCGCCAGTGGAGATGAGTTTTCCCGCCAGCGGAGATAAGTTGTTCGCCAGCGGAGATAAGTTTTCCCCAGCGGAGAAACGTTGTTCATCCGAGATAAGCTGTCCGCCGGCGGATATAGAGTTCTGCCAGCGGAGATAAATTGGTCTGCCAGCGGAGATTAGTTTTTGTTAGCGGAGAAACGTTGTTCGTCTGCGGAGAAAAATTGTCCGCCAGCGAATAAAATTTCCGCCAGCGGAGATAAATTGTCTGCCAGCGGAGACAAGATGTCCGCCAGCAGAGA
>VHIG01000110.1:0-14838 GCA_008121275.1 Drosophila lowei | reverse complement strand
TGTCGCTTTATGAATTTCACACAGAAGTTTATACTAATTTGTTTTTACATCATAGTCATATACTTAGAAACAAAATTTTCTTTTTTAAAACCACACGTTTGTAACGCTTTTTCGGTAATTTTTACCCAACGGAAGCCAAAATAAATTTTTTAAATTAGTAATTAATTAATATTTTGTGGTACCAATCTTAGCAATGGGGTAAGGAAAGATCGTGTTATTATTAAACGAGCCTCAGGATCGGTTCGAAAATTATGTTAAGATAGCATCAGAGCTGCAGCAACGTTTTGATATTTCAGCTCGGTTGGTTTTAGGATATATCGAAGCCAAGGGGGGTACCACAAAAAATGTTATTAATTTATTTATAATTAGAAAACAAAATTCTGCAGTAACATTGTTTATTGTAACCAAAATAACCTATTGGAACAAATTTAGTTTTTGTTGAAGAAATCGTTTTTATAATTTTAATGAATTTGTTTCCTTCGTTTGATCAAATTATTCTGTGTCACTGTCACTTTTACGAATTTTTTACGAATTTACTAATTTGCGTTCGATTTCAATACTCTCAGCGAATTAATCTATTTCTCACAATTTCCTCTTAGGCAGCTAACCTACGGTGGCACAGCGGGGCGAATTCGCCTAGAGCGAGAGGGCGAGCTTTTATTGCGCTCCCGCTTTGCCCTAGCCTAACTTACACTAGACTTTATAAAATTTCATTCCAAATTACGTTAAAACTGGATTTTTGCAACTTTGAGTCTGTAGTAATTTTTTCTCAAAATTTCGACGTAATGGCACTTTTGATTCAGATTCGTGTTCAGCGATGAAAATCCTGTAAGAATATCCCTGCCCGATATTTGAATCAGAAATTCGAATCGTTCTTTGTCGCCCAGTGTAGTTGGAGCGGCAGTATCTTCATTAATTCTTAAGTTATTATTAAAAAAACCATCATTAGATTTTATAACTCCGAAAAAATATTACATTTTTAGTAAAACTAGTTGGTAAGTGTTTAGCTCGAAATTTTTTTCTACGTCGACAATTCTACTAGAGATTTTACTAGAAGTTTCGCAAAATTAAAATATTAAAAATCTAATGCAGACAGTTACACTTTCTATTAGTGAAATATGTTTTAGGGGAATATAATACAAAATTCAGACAGAATTATATGTAAATGTCTTTCTATTGACTTTTAATTTGTTGGTCTCGCTGGGCCTCTCAGTGCAAATGCCCATTTAAAATATGGGTCTAGCAAAAAGGTTATTCGCAAATAAAAAGTACGGAGCGCTAAAATTAACATTCCGCATATCATATAATCATTCTCTTAATCTTATACATTTCAAGATGTCACACTCATCTCAGGATGCATTTTCGCATTATATTGAGCATTTTACTGGAGTCGCTTGAAAGGACCAAATTGCTTTTAAAGGAAGGAAACCAACTCCAATTTGTGTAAGTAATAATTTGTTTAATAACTAGCAAGTAACATTAGCTTTTCTTGCGTTCCACTCGAATGTCTAAGAAAACATTTAATTAGAAAGCAATCTCATGCTGATATTTTTTATCTTTCGATTTTTTTTCTTTGAAGAATCGTATACTTTTTACGTGTACATCAAATCTACATCTATGTAAATCTTCCATGATTGATATATTCATTTTAACCCATTAATTTAGGACTAATGTGTATTTAAATACCTGAAATTTTAGAATAGTTTTTCTAAATAATAAACCGAAAACTCTGGGTGGCTGTAATATATTTTAATAGGCGGGACGAAACACGGATGTGTGCACTCGATCAGACTCAATATTAACAAATATATTATATTTTTCACAATTTCTTCTCTAGGCCTAGCTAACATACAGTGGCAAATCGGGGAAAATTCGCCAAGAGCGAGAGAGCGAGCTTTTATTGCGGTCCCGCTCTGCCCAAAAGTAATTTACACTAGACTTCATAAAATACAATTCCAAAATGATCAAATGCAAAAATACAAATAAGAGAAACGACGAAACAATACCAATGAACTGGGTATTGGGTATCTTCACTATACCTGAAGACGCCTACCATCCTACTTTCGAAGTGTCGCTAGATATAGGACCAACTGTATTGGATCGGTCGAGTAGGCTATCTGAACGTGTCCGCTGCTTTCGTAAAGCCGAGTTTGCGAAGCTTAATAACCTCATTAGGGATTTTGATTGGTCCGCTTTGTATTTGTGCACTGATGTCATAAAAGGCACAAACATTTTTTACAATGCTCTTGGCACATTTTTTGATTCTTGTGTCCCACTTTCTTGTCCGATTTGATCTGGAAAACCCCCTTGGTTTACCAAAGAATTATCCAGTCTAAAAAACTTAAAATCAAGACTTTATAAAAAATTTCAAGAAGTGGGTTCTCCTACTTCTCACTCTCGCTATGTAATAGCTCGGTCAAACTTTTCAGTTCTTAATGCTATAAGAACTACCTATCTCGATGCAGGATACGTTTTTCTTTGGACCCTAAACAGTTTTACAGCTTCGTAAACAGTAAGCGTAGAACGTCCGCACACCCATCCTCGCTATCATTTCGTAATACGTCGGCAAATGACAATCAGGCAATTGCCGATCTTTTTGCCCAATTTTTCCAAACCACCAATTCTGAGGAAAGCTACTCTGGTCATCCGTACCCATACGGCTTACCGAGGTCGAACGGTATTTTCAGTCCCTTGTTAAACGAATGTTCTCTGCTTCATGATCTTCGACTAGTTAAGCCGGTGTTTTCACCGGGTCTAGACGGGGTTCCAGGTTGTGTAGTCAGGTATTGCGCCGAGGCTCTGTGTGGACCCTTGCTTAAACTATTCACCCTGTCCATTGATTCTTCTTGCTTCACCCCGATCTGGAAGGAATCTATTATAATTCCTCTCCATAAAAAAGGTAGCAAGTCTGACGCAAAAAGGAATAGAGGTATAGCAAAGTTATCCGCTATTCCTAAAATGTTTGAGAAGGCTTTAACTCCGCACTCGCAACCTCTCTGCAAGTCACTTATATCTTCAACTCAGCATGGATTTATAAGGCGGCGATCAACCACCACGAACTTGTTAGAGTTTACCTCTTTCATTATTAAAGGCTTTCAAGGTAACTTACAGACGGATGTTATTCACACCGACTTTAGTAAAGCATTCGACGCTGTCAACCATTCCCTTCTAGCACATAAACTTGACCTTTTAGGGCTTCCGCCCAACCTCCTGAGATGGATTTTTAGCTATATTTGTTCCAGGTCTCAAAAAATCCTCTTCAAAAACTCCCTCTCTTCACCAGTAAAGGTTTTTTCGGGAGTACCACAGGGCAGCCTTCTAGGTCCCTTACTCTTCACACTCTTTATTAATGACTTGCTTTCGGTATTAATATACTCTCGAGTACTTAGGTATGCGGATGATGTTAAACTCTGTGTCCAGTATAAGGACATTTCATTTCATTCTCGCTTGCCATCCGATCTCAATAATTTTCAGTCATGGTGTTGTGCAAACTTGCCACGAAATGCCTTAATGCCTCGAAATGCAACGTAATGACATTTCATCGTTCAAGCCCCTTGTTGGCTCCCTATACCCTATGTGGTGGTTCTCTTGAGAGAATTACCCTGGTGTTATATTAGATGCCAAGCTAAAGTTTTCTGAACACATTTCTACCATGATAAATAAGGCCATGGGCGTGCTTAGGTTTATAAAGAGGTATTCAAAGGAATTTGACGACCCCTAAATAACAAAGACTCTCTATACCTCGCTAGTTCGTCCGATTTTAGAATACGGCTCCTGTGTATGGTGCCCTCAGTACAAAGTACACCAGGACCGTATAGAATCAGTACAGAAAAACTTTTTACTCTTTGCTCTGCGCGGCCTTATCTGGGCCTTAACTGGGATGCGGGTGTGAGACTGCCATCTTACTCTAGTAGACTGCTATTAGTAAACCTCCCATCTTTAGTTAACCGTAGAAAAATGCTTGGTGTGATTTTTATGCACAACTTGATCAAGGGTGACGTAGATATCCCTGATCTGTTGAGCCGCATAAACTTCACGATTCCTATTAGATTCACTAGAAACTATATACCTCTCTTCCACATTGTAGATCGAAATATTCCTTGTGGTTGTGCAAATTAGCCTGCCGTTAGGCACGATTTCTGAAGGTTTAATTAGACACTGGAATCAGACAGACCGACAGATCAACTTGTGCACTCAATCGACTTTCAATTATAAGTGAGTTTATTCTAAAGCGGCGCCCTCTTCATGAGCGGCTGCTGCTTGCATAGGCTCCGTTCGCAACATGGTATAAGAGCGCATGACATTACAATTTAAGAGCGTGATTTCATACATGTCTCTTAGGTATAATTATAGATATATATATATATGCAGGCAACTGATTTGCCTTAACATCGGCCGCGTTGACAGCCTATAGGCTTCAATCCAATGGAATAGGCGCCAAACGATGGATCGATCGCTTGTAGACCCCGGCCTTCGTCCTAATCACGGCCACGCGAACCTTCCCGTCCGCTCCTGGGATTGCCTCCTCCACTATTCCGGTGAGCCACATTTGAGGGGGCACGTTGTCCTCGTGAATTGCCACCACTCTGCCTGGCTCCAAGTTGGCGACCTCCTCGGACCACTTCCCTCGCTGTTGAAGGCTGAGAAGATAGTCTCTGGACCAATCTCTCCAAAATCTTTGCTTGATGGCAGACACGAGCTGCCATCGTTGCAGATATGAGAGGCTGCTGTCTGGTCTGGGCAGCTCTGATTCGGGTGGCAGCGAAACTAGCGTTCTGCCGACTAGTAGATGCGCTGGAGTCACCACCTCCCCTTCGTTGGGGCTGCCGCTGTCGACCACCAGTGGTCTGGAATTGAGCACGGCCTCGACGTCCACGAGAACCGTATGCAGCTCGTCCTCCTTGAGCACTGCGCTGCCCATAGCCCTGAGCAGCAGATTCTTGGCGGACTTCACCGCCGACTCCCACAGGCCTCCAATGTGCGGGGCTCGCGGGGAATGAATTCCACCGAAAACTGTGAGCCGCAGCATACGCCTTGAGGTCTTCGTCCTTGGCATTGAATGCATCCATGCGCTCCTTGAGCATGCGAGCTGCACCAACAAAATTCGTGGCGTTGTCGCAATAGAGTTTGACAAGAGGCCCACGACGTCCAACAAACCTGGATAAGCACAAAATAAATGTATTAGAGGTCAAGTCTTTTACAATATCTAGGTGTACGGCCTTAGATGCAAAGCAGACAAACACTGCTATGTACATCTTAAGAGGCTGCTTGCCACGAATCCCAAGCGATACACGAACCGGTCCAAACAAATCAACTCCGCTAATCTCGAAGGGTCGATTCCCACGCAATCGATCAGCGGGAAGATTTCCCATGATTTGTGAGAGAAGCTTCGGCTTGTAGTGGAAACAGTGTACGCATTTCCGGACAATGGCACTGCACTCTCTTCGTGCATTTATCAGCCACATGGACTGTCTTAGGAATCCCACTAGTGCACGGGGTCCAGCGTGACAATTGGCTCGATGCAAATAGCTAAGATAGAGGGTAACAAATCTACAATTTTTTGGCATTAACAGTGGAAATTTTGCATTATGGGCTAGAGGAGCGTTTAATAGGCGACCACCTACTCGAACCAACGAAAACGAGCATGAGCCCACTTGTTCTTCCGAAATGAAGGGAGTTAGTTTTTGAAGTGATGCCTGCAACTTTGATGACTTTTTTATTTTGTCAATCTCCTGCGAGAATGCGTCTCTTTGAACAGCTTCAACTGCTGCTAGAAACGCTGCGCCGAGCTCTTCTGATGACGGACAAGTACTACTCCAAATTACTCCTTTCCTTTTGTTTATGAACCGGCGGATATATGCAATTGTGCCTACCACTTTCATATATGATGATGAGTTTTCTATTAGGGTGAGGATGGGATTGTGTTCGCCATCGGCCGCGACAAGCGAAGTGGCTACCTTCTTCTTCTCTAATGACGCGTCCGCTTCTGTCAAACGAAAATGACGATTTTGAGGCCAATTCATGGCATTTTGTTGCAGGAATGACGGGCCGTTAAACCAAAATAGTGAATCTAAGTCTGCTACTGATGATCCCGAGATACTGGATCTGCAGGATTTTCTTTGGTGGGTACATGTCTCCATGAGGCAGTCGAAGTGATTTCCTGTATCTCTGCAACTCGATTTGAAACAAATGTTGTTAACTGGGAGGGATGAGTTTGCAGCCAATGTAGAACCACTTCCGAATCTGACCACAATATAACCTTCTCTACGGGGCAATCAATAATAGATCGAACTTCCTCCCACAACTTTGCCAACAGATGAGCGGCACATAGCTCCAATCTTGGGATTGTTTTTGTCTTTAAGGGTGCCACCCTTGACTTTGCCGTTAATAAGTTAACGGACACTCCATTTGAATGGGACACACGAACGTAGATGCAGCAGCCGTATGCTCGCGTGGACGCATCTGCAAACCCATGTATTTGACATCGAGTGCTTGTGCTAGCTCCTACAAAACGTGGAATGGTGACTTCATGCAACCTTTGCATGTCCGAAACCATCGACTCCCATCTTTGTTGCAACTTTAAGGGAATGGGATCGTCCCAACCAAGGCTCAAAAGCCAAATTTCCTGCAAGAAGATTTTTGCATTAGTAATCACCGGACATAGCAGACCCAAGGGATCGAAAAGACTGGCTATGACGGATAACATTACTCTTTGGTTGTGGTTTCGGACGAGACTATTGGTTTCAGACAGTACTTGAAAATGTCTGCCTGTGGGTTCCAAATCAGTCCAAGAGTTTTGCAATCTTGCTGATCTCCACTCGAAATAACCAGATTCTCTTTCTGACTGTCACCTAGTTGACAATTAGCAGTCCACTTCGTCAGCACAAATCCGGCTGGCTCTAGGATTTCAACTAGCTGTTGACGCAATATCCGTAGTTCGGATTTCGTGTCTGCGCCTGTAAGAAGATCGTCAACATAGAAATCGGAAGCAAGAGACTTTGAGCCAAGTGGATGCGAATTTAAATGAGTTTCGCTTAGATACTTCAAGCACCTGACAGCAAGAAATGGTGCGCTGGCCGTGCCATAAGTTACCGTATTTAGACGAAACACTTGCAAGGGATCCGAACTTGCACGTCTCCAAATAATTAATTGAATTTGCGATGCGCCTCATCAAGTTCGACTTGACGGTACATTTTGTAATGTCTGCTGTAAGAGCGAATTTGCGACACCGAAATCTTAACAACGTTGCGTATAGGCACGGCTGGATGGTTGCTCAACCATGAGTAAATCATTGAGCGAGACTTGACTCGTTGTTTTGCACGACGCATCGAACACTACTCTAAGCTTAGTGGATGTACTTTGTGGTCGTTCCACGCATTGATACGGGATGAAACAATGCGGCTCTGCCGGGATTGAGTTTTCCATTGCAGTCATATGGCCTAACGACAAGTATTCCTCCATAAAGTCCATAAACATCGATTTTATGGCAGGTTTTTGGCATAATCGCCGTTCTAAAGACAAAAATCGTCTTCTGGCTGTCTCAAACGACGAACCGAGAGATGTCGGGCTAGACTTAAATGGCAAAGAAACTTGCAATCGACCGGAGGGTAGACGTGTGATAGTGTCGATAAAGGATTTTTCACACATAGTTTTTTCGGGGGTATACAGTCTTTCTATGGATGCATTTGGAACATTTTCCAACTCCCAGAAACGTTTGACCAAGCTGTCGAGCGGGCAGGCTTCTTGAACTGTGCTCACCATAGAGCAAGTTAATGTGGCTTGAGGGCCTTTGGACTTGCAACGTCCAGACACCACCCACCCAAAACAGTGTTTTGTAAGGTTAGTGCCTCTCTGCCCTGTTTTACTAGACCATTACTTAAGATATCGAAGAAGGCGTCTGCACCTAATAGCAAATCAACCTTTTGTGGCTTGTAAAAGACTGGATCAGCCAGTGGATAGCTCTCAGTAGCATTCATTAAGGAATCAGGCGGAACCGCCTTTTCTGGATGGTACGAGGAAATCGATTTTAAAATCACGAAATCTGCCACCATTTCGAATGGGTGTATGCGAGAGCAGATTGTGGTTTGCACAACTTGGTGTGCCGATAAGCTGGATTTTCCAATACCTAACAAACTAATATGCTTTCTAGTTCTCTTTAACTGCAGACTTTTTGCCAATTCATCGGTTATAAAATTCACTTGAGAACCAGAGTCCAACAATACTCTGGCTGGCTGATGTTGGCTTGAGCTGCCTTTAATGTCAACAACTGCTGTGGCTAAAAGTACTTGGTCATTGTCGCGTGCCATTGCATGATTCGAAACTAGTGGACGTGCGTTTAGAATTGCAGGCGGATTGTCCAACGCAGCTTGACTTGTGGATGAGTCAGTTGTGTAACGATGTAACAAAGTATGATGCGGTTTGGAACAGACTCTGCAATGTGACGATTTGCACTTTGACACAATGTGTCCTTTGCGTAGGCAATTAATGCATAGCGGAACTCCCTTTGCAAATTGGAAGCGGGTTGCGACTGAAGCTGCAGCGAAATCCGAGCAAGAAGTGATGAAATGATCAGTTGCCTTGCAAAATGAACATTTCTGATCTTGAGAAGGTTTGGCCTGAGCCACAGTCAACGAAGTCTTTCCAGATTGCTTGCTCTTTGAATCCTGACTTGTCTTTTTTCCTCTAGATTGCCCTGAATTCGTCTCTTCTGCAGATAAATGTTGGTAGCGTTTGTTAAGCGAAGATACACAGTCTGTCCAATATGGAATGGATTGATAATCCAGATTCTCTTCCCATCGAAAGCGGGTTTTTTGATCTACCTTGGACATGACAATGTGTATCAGTAAAGCATCCGAAATTTGTTTATAATCTCCTACAGACAATAGCGACTCGTAAATAGCGGAAGCTGTGTCAAGAAGGGATCTCAGCCCAGATGCAGACGGACCTTGCATGCTTTGCAACTCGAACAGACGGGCTATACTATTTAAGAATATTAAACAATCATTATCGTATACCTTCATTAAGGCACTAAGGGCCTTCGGATAGTTTTGTTCGGTCACTGGATAAGCCTTTACTACTCCTAGCGCTTCTTTCTCTAAGCAAGTCAATAAATGATTAAATTTCTCCACATTGCTTAATGTGGGATCGCTATCCACTATGCTACTAAATAGGCCGATAAAATTTTTATACTCGGTATAATCGCCACTGAATTTGGGCAATTTTACTGGCGGCAAATGTCTATTTGTAGCAATTGTCGTATTTAATACCGACTCATTTGCTGTCCGTTGCTCAAATTTAGCAGACATGGACTTGAGCGTGGATTTAGCCTCAATACATAAATCCTCAAGCTCGGCTCGAGAAGCTAAATCTGGGTTGACATCCTCAATTTCTACTTGTAATTGGAAAGCCCGTTCAATGTATGACTCTAATATTTCCATGCGGCACTCCAATTGTGCCTTTGAAAAGGAAGACTGTTTATCTTTAAGAACGCTCCATGTACGATTGATATCTTTCTTAACTGCACTCAGCTTGCGAAGAGTGTCTAACGACTCCACATCGTCAACCTCTGCCGATTGTCTAGACATTCCTCGCCGTTTTCCAGGCATTTTAGTTCTATAAAATTTTTGTTTCTCAAAAATGGCACTTGTCCCACTGTCACACTCAGCAATTACACTCACAAATTTTTTTTCTGCCTGCTAACAGCCCACTGCTGTTACCGTGCTAGAGACTACGAGAGAGAGAGAGAGATGATCGCCAAAATGCCTACAAGCCAACGCTTTCGATTTCGAGTCGAGCTTGTAGTTCACCGAAACGCAACTTAAATGCGCGTATATGCGTATGCTGCTTTAGCGACCGACCGACTAAACCACAAGTAATGGTATGTGTAATGTATGTGAGTGTTAGATGGAGACAAGGAGAGAACACGAAACGATAAAGAGCAAGCGAGCGCTGAATGAGAGAGCACAAAAGTGCAGCTGCGCTGTAAAACGAAGAGCGTCCAGCAAGAACCGTTCGCGCAAAGCAGAAACGAAAATTTATGACGAAGACGGGCGAGGGGGGGATGATGCGCAGCGGTTAGAGCTTGCGCGCGAAACTATTGCCGTTTCTCCTTTGCTTGTCGGCTCTTTTTGGAAATGTCGTTGACCACAAGTACAGTGATCACTCACTGTATAATCAAATAACTTTGAATGTGTGTACGTACAGATACCTGGCCGAATCACTTTTATTGAATAATTTATTCACAGGCCTTTTTTATACGTAGTTATTTATATTTTTTGATGAAACAATTGGGCACTTTGATTTACCTGTGGCACTGGTTGAGGGTTGTTTGAACACCGATGCATTCCCTCCCACAAGTTCATACCAACCAGGAATACCCACGAGCAGCTCTCAAGAGTAGCTAAGTTTGAAGTCCAGCGGGCCACCAATGACAACTGCAGGAACAGCAACAGCAACAGCAACGAGCGAGGGATGATATCCAATGGGGATATCCAACGAAGCGCCAAGATTAATCCAATCCAACTTCTGTCCAATCCAGAAAATCAGTGTCCACCCGGGGGCGCCAAAAATGGTTGTGCAAATTAGCCTGCCGTTAGGCACGATTTCTGAAGGTTTAATTAGACACTGGAATCAGACAGACCGACAGATCAACTTGTGCACTCAATCGACTTTCAATTATAAGTGAGTTTATTCTAAAGCGGCGCCCTCTTCATGAGCGGCTGCTGCTTGCATAGGCTCCGTTCGCAACATGGTATAAGAGCGCATGACATTACAATTTAAGAGCGTGATTTCATACATGTCTCTTAGGTATAATTATAGATATATATATATATGCAGGCAACTGATTTGCCTTAACACCTTGCATGAACCGTTTAGGTACCTTTTCTAACCTTTCTCGTAATTAGTAATTGTAGTGGTATTTTTATTTTAAATGCATGCTTAGTTCTCCTTGTAATGTTTAGTTCTAATTTTCCTCGCATATTAGTCTAACAGCTATCTTTACTGCATGTTCGCGTTCGGTTATGGTGCAGTAATTGCATCGCTTCTTGAAAGGTGCAGTCATTGCATGTCAATGTCCACGAAAAAAAAAAAAAAATGATGAAACTTTAAAAATGTTAGTATCGAACTGGTGAAAGATGTCGCAATAATTCTTTTTGTTACCTAAAGAGGAAAGATTGATCTACAAGTAGAATTTTCTATAAGCATTTACCCACAAAATTTCACCTAAGAAAACTACACCTGGAGCAACAACAAGATGAAAATAATAATAATCAGGCAGTCTCTGATTTTCACTTTCACAAAAATTGTTCGAATTAGTATTGAAATCACATAGATTGGTGCTCCCGTTTTCACAATCTGCAAGATTTCTCCGTTTTTAAAACGAAAACATTTTCATCGCCGAAATTAAAAGTAAACGGTTTCGTATACAACAAAACGACTCTTAATTGCAAAGGGACAATTACGTCACATTTAATTCAATATGTTGGTGTAACAAAATTTTTTTACCATTAGCAATTTAATTTTCATTATCTATGCTGTTACTTCCAGTTCGTCAGACATGTTAAATACACAGGTGTTGCATCTAAGATGTCTTGATCTTAAATGGCGCACTGTCGTTTTGCTTCAAAACAAGCAATTGACAAATAATGGCATTTTTAAGCCTGTGATTTGGGTGCGTATTCATATATGGGAAGAAAGAATTCTAATTTGGGTGATTATGGATTTAATGATTTGGATTAGTAACGTGGTGTCGCAATTGTACCTTAATGAAGAGAGGTGTTTAATAATGCCTAGTGGCTTAGCAAGGTCTGTTTTGAGTTTATTTATGTGACAATTCCAATTATATCTGGTGTTGATTGTGAGGCCTAAGATTCCAAGTGTGTTGGTAGATTGAATGATTGCGTCACCGGTGAGGTTTTGGGCTTGCAGTTATGTTTGTGGCATACATATACTATGTAGGATGGCATTTCTCTTTAGAGAGGACTGAGCACGAGTGTATGCACCAGTCATCTATTTGGTTAAAGATTGTTTGGATGTTAATTGTGGGAATTTTTTGTTTGTTGTGTTTTATGAGTATGTGAAAGTCGTTGGCGTACGCACAAAATTTGATTTTTTTATGAAGGGAGATGATGTCGGCGAAAAGCCGCTTTCTGAAATTTCGTGCATTTTTGACTTTTTCAGCATGAGGTTTCCCCAAATGTCAAACAAAATTCCATACTAATTTGGTTTTATATCATAATCATATACTTAACGAGGGGGAACGTTGTGAGTTGCTGCTGCGACCGCAACTCTACATTTATACCCGATACATAGTCAGTATGGCTACATTAAACGACAAAGAGTGCGTGCGATTGAGACAGAAAATCAGTCAGAACGTGTCGACGGGCGCTGCGTAGCCACTGCAAATTGATTTGTTACTTTTGGCTATAATAATAATCCGATCTTACTCGGATTCGGCAAGGTTCGGCAATCTGGTAGATATGGCCATTCTCTATGATTGTGCGTTTTTAATTTTCTCCTATCTTCAAAATTGTGGTTGCCACAGAATTTCGTTGTTTATGGCTGCGGAAGGGGGTGGGGCGAAATTTTGAAACACACTTGTAGCAGTGAGCTATCAACAGTGAGTTCTGCAGTGAAAAATTACAAATAGTTTTGTAGCAGTGAGAGCTCGACAGTCAGGTCTAATAGTCTCTGAGATCTGTGGATGCCACAGATTTTCGCACTTTGCGGGGGCGGAAGGGGGTGGGGCGAAATTTTGAAACAAACTCGTCAAGGTCCGATATTATAGGAATCTGGATAAAAAATTTGGTTGCTCTAGCTCTTATAGTCTCTGAGATCTAGGCGCTAATGTTTTGCGCTATGCAAAGCCGGCTATGATACGTGTGTGTTCAGGGCGAGAAAAATTAAATTGTTTTTTTCTTCATTCTGGCTATAATAATGATACGATCAATTCTGCAGTCTAGAAGATAAATTCATTCTCTACGATTCTGCGTTTTTTGGTTTTCTTTGTATCTTTAATATTGTGGATGCCACAGATTTTCGTCCTTTGTGGGGGCGGAAGTGGGCGGGGCGATGTTTTGAAATATACTTGTAACAGTGACATATCACAGAAGGCTGGATACAAAATGTCGTTGCTCTAGCTCTTATAGTCTTTGAGCACTAGGCGCTAATAGGGACGGACAGACGGACAGACGGACGGACGGACAGACGGACAGACAGACAGGGCTCAATCGACTCGGCTATTGATGCTGATCAAGAATATATATACTTTATGGGGTCGGAAACGGTTCCTTCTGGACGTTACACACATCCATTTTCACCACAAATCTAATATACCCCAATACTCATTTTGAGTATCGGGTATAAAAACAAACTATTTTTTAAATCACACGTTTTTAACGCTTTTTCGGTTATTTTGACCCACCGGAAGAAAATATTTAATTTAAATAGAACGGCTTTTTGCAACCAAAAGTAAATTTTTTCCAATAAGTTAATTTGTTTCTTGTAATCTAATAGCAAATTCAACATAATTCAGACTTTTTTTTTAAATTAGTAATTAGTTAATATTTTGTGGTACCAATCTTAGCAATGGGGTAGGGAAAGATCGTGTTATTATTAAACGAGCCTTAGGATCGGTTTTAAAATTATGTTAAGATAGCATCAGAGCTGCAGCAACGTTTTGATATTTCAGCTCGAAATATTCAACGTCGTCTAAAGGAAGTGTCTTTAATAGCAAGGACATCTGGCAAAAAGCCACTTCTGCGTAGTCGAATGAAGAAAACTCGTTTACATTGGTCCAAAGAAAAAATCAAATTGTCGTATAAATCCAAATTTAATTTTATTGGACTCGATGGTTCGCGCACAGTTCGCCGCAGAAGAGAATGCTTTTCCGAAAATTGCTGTATTGCCCCCGTAAAGCATTCGCCTTATATTATGATATGGGGATGCATATCTAAATATAAAATCGCTAATTATTATTAAGTGTATGGTGAATGCAAAAAAGTAGGACGAAATTATTTGCAGTGGAGAGAAGAAGAACCCATCTTTCAGGACGATTCTGAACCTTGTGATCGAGCGCGCTCAATAGGTGATTCTTTGACGTTTTGTTATTTTGTATAAACATTTTGAAACCGGAATTGGACATTAAGTCTCTAGATTGGCCATCTAACAGCCCCGACCTCTATCCGATAGAGAATGACTAGGCCCTTATGACTGCTAAAATAAGAAAGCGGAAGCCAAAAACTATGGTTGAGTTACGGGAAATTACAGAAAAAGTTTGGTTTGAGGTTATAACGAAGCCAAGGAGGGTACCACAAAATATGTTATTAATTTATTTATAATTAGAAAAAAAAATTCTGCAGTAATATTGTTTATTATTAGTTAATAGAAAACAAAATAACCTATTGGAAAAAATTTAGTTTTAATTTAAAATTTATAATTTTACTGAATTTGTTTCTTTTGTTTGATCAAATTAAAAGTGTTATTTGGAAAAATATTTGTTTTTAATTATGTAAATATGACATCAAACAATTCAGAATTAACTTTTGTTTTGATTTATGGACACAAAAAAAAATTACGAATCGGATAACCTTTGGATAACAAACCCCATGCTGGAGAAGTCAAAAATTAATGAAATATCAGATTATCAGACTTTTTTGTCGCTGGGTGTAGGATAACGTGGAACGTGGAAAGGTGTTTTATATGGTTATGCCAGTTTTGAAGAGGATTTTTTCTGTTTGTTATAAAGCTAATGACGTATTGCAGAATTCGTGGCCCGACTTTCCATTTTTTTTAATTGCTGTATGACGGTGTGAATACCAATTTTGTCGAACGCGTTGG
>VHIG01000109.1:0-14883 GCA_008121275.1 Drosophila lowei | reverse complement strand
ATGACGAACCGAAAGTCATTCACTGGCTATGTATGCATGTTGGCAGGAGGAGCGGTTTCTTGGGGAGTCAAGAAAGCACCGACAGTTGCCCTCAGTTCCACGGAGGCAGAGTACATAGCCTTATCATCTGCAGCAAAAGAGGCGATATACTTTCGCAACCTACTGATTGACTTGAAGCTGATGTCCAAGGAGTCAACATCATATTCGAGAGGTTCTCAAGAGAGGTGAAGTCGACATTGCGTATCTACCAACCGATGAGATGATAGCAGATGTCCTCACAAAAGAACTTAGCCAAGGTTAAGCACCATAAATTTGTATTCGCATTTGGTTTAAAAGATAGTTTATAAGTGCAGTTTACGTTATCGAATATTAGTTAAGTATATTTAAAGTTTGTAAACATGCGTTGTGTTGAGGAGGAGGTTCAAAGCGACCGCCACGATAATTAGATATTGATCTCTAACAACACTGCGCATGTGCCCTGCTGCATATCGTTCTCATATCGATGCTCTCATATCGATGTTCTTCTTTTCGGCGTCAGTCTCTTTGCGTATGTTACTCGGAAGCACATATAATTCTGTATACTGAACTTCTGCGGTATTACAAATAAAATAACTTTTAGTTGTCCGCCAGCTGAGATAAGTTGTTCGCCAGCGGAGATAAGTTTTCTGCCAGCGGATATAAATTTCTTGCCAGTGGAGATAAATTGTCTGCCAGCGGAACAAAGATGTCCGCCAGCGGAGATATGTTTTCCGCTGGCGGTCTATAACGGTCCTGATATACGTCTCGGCACATCGTGCACACCTAAGCCCACCAACGCGACGACAAGACAACCTCTTGTTTGGCTTGCAACGGCGAACTGAACGCGGAGGCAGAACGACACGCAGCGAGGCGCGCCACGAAAGCTGTTGTCGGCTCTGAATGAAAGTGAAGTTTGCAGAGCGAAACGGTAAAAGCCAGGCGTTGCAGAGAGCGTGAAAGCTCTGCTTGAAGACTCTCTCTCTCTCTCTCTCTCTGTCCCTTTGGGGCTCTGCCATCATCTGACTTTTGTTTACGCTTTAACAGCTGTTTCCGGAGCTTAGGCGCCATTTGGCGCACACAGCACGTGGCTGATGTTTTGATTTTACATTATATAAGGCTGAAATAGAGACAGAGGGCGAAGAAAGAGACAGAAAGAAGGACATTCAGATGGGAATAATTGGTACTGCGCTTTGCAATTCCATCGTATTCCCATGGATTCTAGCTTCTTTGATTACCTACTCAGGAATATTCCTCCTCTCAAGATTCGTTTCCTGGGTTCCTGTATTGCCCCAAGTGATGCCCATCAAAGACAGCTCTGGGTGGACAGCTGTGGACAACCTTTGCATGCCAATTGGACTGGGGATCTCTCCGGACATGCCCAGCAAGCGCACACCTACCCCACCAGTTATCGTTAAATTATAACGGTAACGGTGGAATTTTAAGATGGCGCGGAACCAAACCGGACTTATATACCCCGTAATCGTGTTCGTGTGGAAGTATATGCAACAGACAAAAGGAAGTACGTCAACAGATGAGCGCGTCTGAGGGATACCTGTATACCTGTACACCTGGCTATAACCAGAATAGAACCAGATATATATCTGTAAACCAGAAGTTCTTTGCTAGTATTACCTTCCGTTTTTACCTCATTTCCAGATGGTTGTTTCGATACCTCGATCCCATCGTTGTCTATTTAGTGACCAATAAATCTTTGCAGCGGGTATCTTACAGTCGGAATGTTGTAGTATACATTTCCTACTTGTATTTTTATCGCTCTTCCTTCAGGGCAGCTTTCAGCAATCAGCTCCGGCCTCAGCTGCAGATTGTCCTGCCGTTCGTTCTCTTTATTTTCTCATTTCCTGGTCGACGGAGACGGAGCCGGAGCTGGAGCTGGAGCCGTCCTCAAGGATATACTCTGCGCAGGTGTCAGGAACAGAGGTGAAGCCACTAAAAAGCGCACACACACACAGACACAGACACACACACTCGCGTGGGATGCCTTTTTCTTTGCTTAATTTTCCTTTTTATGTTTTGACACCGTTTGGTAAAGTTTTCTGCCCCAGCCCTGCCCCTGCCACAGCCCCGCCCTGGGTAACTTTCAATGGACACTTACAAGTTTCTCGCTTGTTGCCGCTGACATTTTATACATCATCTGTCCGATCCCCATCTCCGTGCTGCTACACCTTTACTGTAAGTGCCACCATATCATTTCGTTGTTTCTCACATTTTTATTTAATTTTTCCCTTTTTCGGGGTCTCTGCCTGTTGTTTCCCTGAAATGCCAGCATAAAAGTTTTTGTTACCCATAAAGGCAAGTGCCTGGCTTTCGTTTTATTATTTTATTGGGCCTATATAATCGCAGGGGTGGAATCTGGCAAGTGTGAAGAGGAAATAAGGCAGAGGGTAAGGTAGTCTCTGTTCAATATTTAATCACCGGCGGGAGGGCGTGCTCCTGCCACGTGCACTCGCGGTACGCGCCCCTCAGCCGCATTTAAATATTTGCGCATGGAATTATTTTCTCGCGAAAATTGCGGCCAGGCAGACGTTTTGCAAAGTCAAACAAAAAGTTACCAACGTTTGTTGGACCACCTCACCTTGCCTCTGCTTACCCCTCTTTGTCGGGGTACCCCGTTTGTGCGCCCATATTTGGCTCCTCTGCAAAGTCGGGAGGCGAAAGATCTGGTCGAATGATGGTGAAGTGACAGAGCAGAGACCAGAACCAACCAGAACGGCGGCGCAGTTGTCGAAGATGCTGCTGCAGTAGTTGGGGCCGAGAAGATGGTCACCAGCTGGCGGTTGGCAAAGAACTCATAGCCATCCTGCACGACCTGATGGGCTCTGGCGATCAGGTTGAAGTTGTACTGCCGCAGGAAGCGCTCCACAATCTCGTGACCGAAGGTGACGCTAACGCCGCGCTCGTTAAAGCCCCAACCATCAGTAGTGACGTCCGGATCGGACCACAGCAGGTCACCAGAGCAGACCGGTGCCTGGCACATCGGCGGGGTCGTCTCAAATTCCGGATATCATCGAGCGAATTCAGGTCCGGACTGAGGCCCCGTGGACGCAAAAAGATCCTGTCCGACACGATGGCGGCCACCGGCATGCAGGCGTAGCAGTCGACAAAGGAGCGCCACATCTTGATGCTGTACCGCCGCTTGCACTCGTCGAAGAAGCCGTAGATCTGGTTCAGCCCCGGCGACTCGTGGTTGCCCCCGCAGCAGGAAGAAGTTCAGCGGGTAGCGCAGCTTGTAGGCCAGCAGCAGGGTGAGTGTGTCGATCGAGTTCTGCCCCGGTCCACGTAGTCCCCTAGGAACAGGTAGTTCGCACTCGGCGGATAGCCGCACTTCTGGAATATTCTCACCAGATCCTTGAACTGCCCATGTATGTCCCCGCAGATCTTCACTGGCGCACTCAGCTCCAGCAGCATGGGCTGCGAGAGGAACAGCAACCCGGCCGACATGCAAATGTCCGTCAGCTCATTCTCGGTCAGCACGTTGGTCCGCGGATTCGCGCCGTCCAACAAGAGCTTCTCTATTATCGAGTTCAGATAGCTCATGCTCTGGCGATGGAAAAAGTCTCTGCCATCTCTGCGATCAGTCGCGCCCCGACTCGAGCGACGAGACATATTTTGGTGTTGAAATTTTGAGGGAATTTTAAAAATGTTGAATAATTTAAATGTGTTCTGGATATGTTTGACTTTTGAAAATTTTGAATAATTTTGAATTTTTTAAATCAGTTCTTGTCCTTTGACTCGAGCGTTTAACTGGGTTTCTTGCGGTCCATTGAGCTCCATTTCACTCTCTAGTTGCTTCGTTTGCTGCTGCACTTGGGGACTCTCTTATTCTCTATCTCTGAGATCCCGACTAACCCATTCCCCTCTACCCTTGCGCTTTTCAATTATCAGACACTTGGCATAAATTTTCCAGCAAAAAAAGAACAACATTCAAATGGACGCGCTCGATAACAGGAAAAGCGCCGGAAAGTCGCTTGTTTACTCGCTGTTGACCCATGGACCTCCCCCCTTTGAGCCATTTTCCAGCGGTGGTCGCAGCTGCATTTTGGCTGCTGGTAATCCCGATTCGTCGAGCTGCCTGCACTTGTAATGCGGCTTAAAACAGAGGTACAGCTGGAGAGTGGGAGAAGAGCATTTTTGGCCAGCTTCTGGTCCGTCCAGGGGTTTATATTCCCCGCCCCATATGCGCCCCAGCGGAGACAAGATGTCCGCCAGCGGAGATTAGTTGTCCGCCAGCTTAGATAAGTTGAAAACTCATCTCCACTGTCGGACATCTTGTGTCCGCTGGCAGACAATTTATCTCCGCTGGCGCAAAACTCATCTCCACTGGCGGACATCTTGTCTCCTCTGGCGGAAAACTTATCTCCGCTGGCGGACTTCTTTTCTCCACTGTCGGACAACTTATCTCCGCTGGCGGAAAACTTATCTCCAATGGCGGGACAACTTATTTCCGCAGGCGGAAAACTCATCTCCACTGTCGGACATTGTTCGGGCCAGCCGCCGAAGAATAACCGTAATATTAAGCATTATTATTGTATGAGCAGAGAGCCGCCTATGTTGTAAAACGTTGACTTTCTGCAGAGCTGCTGCGCTCTCCGCTAAAGGGGGCTCTCTGCCGCCGCCACTTCGGCAATTACTTTGATCTGCTGCCGCCACTTCGGCAATCATTTTGATCTAACGCCGTCGTCTATTTTAGTTCTATGCTAACCCCTCTGCGCATTGGTTGCATATCGATCTCGCATAAAATTTTATCTGGCCATAGCAAGCAATCGGCTTCCGCTAAGCCACCAAGATTAAAACGAATTATAAGGTTTAACCCAAACTCTCTTTTCATTTGAAACAAATAGGTGCCAAAAAAGCTTGGCATCTCAAACATTGGTGACCCCGACGTGATATAAACCATTGTTTAATCGCGTTCCGTTAAAAAACACTTATTAATTATACAACATTTTGTTGTTGGGTAGTTTAACTACCAACAAATACATTTGGGTGCACGTTGAAAAGCAGTTTAAAGTGCAAATTCAGTGAGAGTGCGGCTGGAATATTTATATACAAATTCCGGTACTTTAAGCGTCGAATCTCTCATTCTCGCGCAGCTGCAGGCGCGGTTCTTGACTTTTTCGTGTCTTGCATTCTCGCTCTCGCGTCTATACATCGTCGCTTAAGCGGTATTTCATTTTCCGTTGTTGTGTCGAATTGCACAACGGTTAACATGGACAACGATCCGAATACAGGCGCGGGCGGAAATATTGTGGTGGCTGATTCCAGACTGAGTCTGTATAAGCGTAAAAGTTAGTCATTATATGATCGATTGCGTAGGCTTGGCGAATCCTTCGCGGGGAATAAAATCGATAAGTTGACCGCCGCGGAAGTCGAGGTGCGCCTTGATATGTTGGCAGAATTTCGAGAGGAATTCAATAAGGCCCATAATGAATTGGAGGCTCTCGATCAAAACGAGATTGGGAGTGAGCTGCGCGAAATCTTCGATAATTTTCATATCGTTGAAAGCTGAGCGTGCTGGCTGCTGTTGAAGTAAGCCAGTCACACGCCGCTGCCCATTCTACGACTCTGCCAAACCATTCCGACATAGTTACCATCATCTGGCTCACGCAGCGACTTCCTGAGCTGAAGGTGCCTTTTTTTCTGGTGGATAATTTTCCTTTTCGGATTTTGACACCGTTTGGTCAAAGTTTTCTGCCCCAGCCCCGGATCTCAGTGACATCAGCCCTGCACCTTCGTTCTTGCCTCGCTGACGGCTTTGGAGTCGGTTCGCTTGTTGCCGCTGACATTTTTAATTCATCGTGCGATCTGGATATACGTTAATAAACCTTTAATAACAAAGACTTGTTTCAGGCATATCATTTCACATTGGAGATTTTATTTAATTTTTCCCTGCTAAAAGGCTTCGGGAGTTTTCGGATGCAGTCAAATTACAGCATGCGAGTTTTGCGAACATTGGGCAAGTGCCTGGCTTTCGTTTATTATTTTATGGTCATCAACATAATCGCAGGGGATGGAATCCGGGCGCGGGAAGAGGAAACATCGTCGGAGGCTATACCTACCGCAGAGTTCTTCAATTCTTGCATCACCGGCGGAGTAGCGATCAGGTGGGAAAAACCATTCCCGCATTCCTTTTGCCCTCAGCCGGCATTTAAATATTTGTGCAAAGATATTCGGATTTTCTCGCGAAAATTGCGGCCAGGCAGACGTTTTGCAAAGTCAAACAAAAGTTACCAAAAACCGTTGGCACTGGACCCGCGGATGCAATAGTGGAAAATGTCGGGTAATGCGTTTGTAGGCCCATATTTGCCTCTTCGAAAGTATGCAGGAGGCGAAAAATCTGCCCGAATGATGGTGAAGTGACAGAGCAGGTCGAACAACCAGAACGGCGGCGCGTTGTCGAAATGTTGCAGAAGCTCGGGCCGAGAAGATGGTCTACCTCTCTTTGGTTGGCCAAGAACTTCATATGTCGTCCTGCACGACCTGCAGCCGGGTTCTCGTAAAGATCGGTTGAAGTTTTAGTTCCGCAGGAAGCCATCTTAGATTCAGGATCGAAGGTGACGCTGCATCGCGCGTCACATCAAGTTCCAACCATCAGCTACAGTGACGTCCGGATCGGACCAATCGTCTGCAGAGCAGACCGGGCTGGGCGATACCAGCGGGTCGTCTGAAATTCCACATAATCGAGCGAATTCAGGTCTGACTGAGGCCCCTGTGACGCAGAAGATCTCATCCGACACGATGGCGGCCACCGGCATGACAGGCGTATCGATCGACAGCCAGCGCCACATTCAGCTCGCTGATCCCGCTTGCAATCCTCGTCGAAGCCGTAGATCTGGTTCAGCCCCGGCGTTTTATGGTTGCCTCTGCGTAGCAGGAAATCAAACTCAGCCGGTGGCGCCTCTTCTGCCAGCAGCCCGGTGAGTGTGTCGATCGAGTTCTGGCCCTGGACCACGTAGTCCCCAGGAACAGGTAGGCGCACTTGGCGATAGCCGCAATTGTGAATATTCGAACCTGATCCTGGAACCGCCCACATGGATAAAACTCTTCACCGTTTGGCGCACTCAGCTCCAGTGGAGCATGGGTTGAATGCAAACAAGAAGACGGCTGACATGCAAATGTCGTAAGCCACCTTTCTCGGTTGCATCCGGGAGTATGCAGTTCGTCTGCCGTCCAACAATACTGATCGAGTTCAGATAGCCCTTGCTCTCCGATGGCTTATCGACGGTTCGATCAGTCGGGCCCCAACTGGAGCGTAATCCCTTTGTGTTGAAATTTTGCGGTATTTAAAAAATGTTGAATAATTTAAAATGATTCTGCATCATGCCGGACCAGTTGAAAATTTTGATTCCCGTTGAATTTTTAAATATTTCTGACCTCATCACTCGAGTCCTAAAGGGGGACAGTACGACGACAAACTCCCATTTCGTTTTTAGTTGGATCCACAGTTGTGCTGCATCAACTGGATATATTTATTCTCTATCTCTGAGATCCTGACAGGCCCATTATTCAGCCTGCATTGTTTAATTATCAGACACTTGGCATAAATTTTATCAGTCGCTCTCGAAGAACAACATTCAAATGGACCGCTGCGTACGAATGTCTCCACCCGAAAGTCGCTTGTTTATCAGCTGTTGACCCATGGACCTCCCCTTCCATCGAGTCCAGCGGTGGTCAAGCTGCATTTTAGACACTGGTAATCCTACAGGACATGAGCTGCCTGCATTTTAGCGGTCCGCGCAGAGATACAGCTGAGACGTGGGAGAAGAGCCCTTTTGGCTCAGCTGCTCTGCGTCCAGGGGTTTATGGATGACCTTATTTCGGGCGGTAATTCGGTCCAGCGGTCATGGACAAGATGTCCAAACATCGGAGATTTACTGTCCGCCAGGTAATTTTAGACTTAGGAAATGGTATCTCCACTGTCGGACATCTTGTGTCCCCTGGCATGACAATTTATCTTCGCTAAGTTTAAACTCATCTCCACTGGCGACATCTTTGTCGGCTCTGGCGTGGGACCCTATCTTCGGATCAGCTGCTTTTTGCCTTGTCCGCACTGGACACATCCTCAAAGCCATCTGGCGGTCAACTTTATCTTCAATGGCGCAGTTCTACGACCCGCAGGCGGAAAAATCATTCCACTGTCGGAAAATCTTCCTTCAGCTCTTTGCAGACAATTTATCTCCGCTGGCGGAAATTTATATCCGCGTTGCATTCAACATGGACTTGAAAATAGTTTGGCGGACAATTTATCTCATTTCCTCGCGGGTTCTTCGTTCCGCTGGCAGAAACTTCACGGATTCTGTGGCGCCAGCTTATAAGCAGCTGGCGGACAACTTATCTCGTGCCGGAAACCCGGTCTCGAGCCCGGCTTTGTGCTCAAAGTCGACATCTTATCGCCGCTAAAGAACAATCGATTCCTATATCTCCCTCTGGCGGAAAACTCATCTCGGCTGGCGGACATCTTTTACAGGTCAATTCTATTGCTGCTGGCGAAAAATTTATCTCCGGCTGGCGAAATTTTCAAGTTTTCTGACATCTCATTCAGGAGTTCCGCCATGCGAATGGCGCTATGTCCGCTGGCGGAAAATATTCTTATCTCCGCCGGACATCTTATCTCAGCTGGCAGACAATGGTATCTGCGCTGCTGGAAAACTCATCTCCACTGGATGACATCTTATCTCCGACGGAACAACTTTCTCAGCTTCGGAAAATTTATTGCCGCTGGCGGACCATGCCGATCTCGCTGATGCAAATTGCGAATTCATTCTTTCGCATGCACGCTTATCTCCGTGGCGGAAATTTATCTCCGCTGGCGGAAACTTTTCTCCAATGGCGGGCAACTTATTTTCAGCTCGCGGAAATTTGTGGATGGACATAAAGGAGATTCTCCACCTCCGTTCGGACACATCTTTCTGGACTACTCTGGCAGACATCTTTATCTCCGCTGGCGGGCGGAAATTTATTACCTTTGGCGGACGATTTATCTCCGCTGGCGAACATCTTATTTCCGCTGGCGAATCAAAATTCAGTGGAATATTTTATCTCGGATAAAAAACGTTTCATCGTCGGCTTATGTGTGAACATGCTTCAGGACCGGCGGCGCATTGTTGTCTCCACTGGCGAAAAACTTTATCTCCGCTTTGCGGAAATTCACTGGAATTATCTCCGGCGAACAACTTATCTCCGCTGGGGAAATTTATCGCCGTTACGGACGATCCAATGCTCCGCTGACGTATTCATCTCCGTTCGCTTCTGGGCTATACATTTCTCGGGGCTCATCCGCTGGCGGACATCTTATCTCCGCTGGCGAACAGCTTATCTCCGCAGGCGGAAAACTTATCTCCAATGGCGGACATCGACAAACTCCGTTGGCAGACAAATGGAGCTAAAGGAAAATTCCGTCTGGGGACATTTTATCTCCGCTGGCGAACCCTGCTTATCTCCGACTGGCGGACATCTTACGCTCTCCGCTGGCGAACATCTTATCTCCGCTGGCAGACACCGCTCCACAGAAAATTTTATCTCCGCTGGCGGACATCTGTCTCCGCTGGCGAAAAACTCATCTCCGCGGGACATCTTAACTCCGCTGGCGAACAACTCCTGCTGGCGGGCACGTTTGACTCCGCTGGCGGGCAATTTAATTCCGCCCCATGAGCAATTTATACTCCGCTGGCAGACAACTTAATCGTCCGGATGGCGGACAACTTGTCTCCGCTGGCAAATATTTTGGATCCGTTGGCGCGAACAATCTTACTCTCCGCTGGCGGAAAATCGCGCATTCCGCTGGCGGACATCTTCTGGCGGGCACGATCTCGTTCTGGTGGCGGAAAATATTCCTGGCGGACATGCTCCGCTGGCTAAATGGTCTCCGCTGCCATGTGTCGCGTGGCAGACAACTTATCTCCGCAGGCGGAAAATTTATATCCGTCTGGCGGACATGTTTGCTGCCCGCTGGCAGACAAATTTTCTCCGCTGTCGTGAAATTTATATCCGCCGGCGGACAATAACCGTCTCCGCTGGCATTATTATTGTTTATCTCCGCTGGCCTATGTTGTAAATTTTGACTTTCCGCCGACAAACAACTTATCTCCGCTAAAGGACATCTTTTTCTCCGCTGGCGGAAAACTTATCTCCTGCTGGCGGACATTTTGATCAGACGCCAAGCGTTTCTCCGCTTCTATCTAACCCCTTGGGGACATCTTATCTCCGCTGGCGAACAACTTATCTCCACTGTCGGACAACTTATCTCCGCTGGCCACCAAAACTTATCTCCAATGGCGGACAACTTATCTCCGCAGGCGGAAAAAATATCTCCAAAAGCGGACATCTTGTGTCCGCTGGCAGACAATTTATCTCCGCTGGCGGAAAATTTATATCCGCTGGCGGACAACTTATATCTCCGCTGGCGACAATTTATCTCCGCTGGCGGGAAATTTATATCCGCTGGCAGAAAATTTATCTCTGCTGGCGGGATAATTCTTATATCAGCTGGCGGACAACTCCTCTCAGCTGGCTCAGCCGCTTATCTCCGTTGGCGGACTCTTGTCTCCGCTGGCAGAAAATTTATCTCCGCTGGCGGGGAACTCATATCCGCTGGCGGACATCTTGTCTCGCGAACATGGCCGCTGCCAACTTATCTCCGCTGGCGGACTTTTTTCTTCACTGTCGGACAGCTTATATCCGCTGGCGGACAACTTATCTCGCTGGCGGACAACTCCGCTGCCGCAGGCGGAAAGACAATTTACCTCCGCTGGCGGGACATCTTATATCCTCTGGCGAACAATTTATCTCCGCTGGCGAACAGCTTATCTCCGCTGGCGGACAACTTGTGTCTCCGTTGGCGGACATCTTATCTCCGCTGGCAGACAATTTATCTCCGCTGGCGGGAAATTTCTTTCCGCCGACAAACAACTTATCTCCGCTGGCGCGACAACTTATCTCCGCTTGCGGAAGACTTATCTCCGCTGGCGGACATCTTGTCTCCGCTGGCAGACAATTTATCTCCGCTGGCGGAAAACTTATCTCCGCTGGCGGACAGCTTATCTCCGCTGTCGGACGAATTTATCTCCGCTGGCGGGAAACTTATCTCCGCTGGCGGACAATTTATCTCCGCTGGCGAGACGGAGCTTATCTCCGCTGGCGGAAAACTTATCTCCGCTCTGGACATCTTGTCTCCGCTGGCGGACAACTTATCTCCATGGCGGACATCTTATCTCGGCTGGCGGACATTTTGTCTCCATGGCGGGAAATTTATCTCCGCTGGGGGAAGCTTATCTCCGCTGGCGAACAGTGTATCTCCGCTGGCGGACGAAAGCATTTCCGCTGGAGCAACGCGCTGGCGGGAATTTATCTCCGCTGGCAGACAATTTATATCCGCTGGCGAACAACATTTCCGCTGGCAAACAACTTGTCTCCTGTGGCGGACAACTTATCTCCGCCGACCGGTGGCTGCGGACAATTTATCTCCGCTGGCGGAAGCTCATCTCCGCTGGCGGGACATCTTGTTTCCGCCGACAAACAATTATCTCCGCTGGCGGACAATTTATCTCCGCTGGCGAACAACTTATCTCCGCTAGCGGACATCTTGTCTCCGCTGGGGACATCTTATCTCCGCTGGCGAACAGCTTATCGCTGGCGGACATCGGACGAACAATCGCGCTGGCGGAAAACTTATCTCCGCTGGCAGCCAGTTTATCTCCGCGGGCGGAAAACTCATCTCCACCGGCGGACATCTTGTGTCCGCTGGCTGACAATTTATCTTCGCTGGCGGGAAATTTATATTCGCTGGCGGACAACTTCTTTCCGCCGACAAACAATTTATCTCCGCTGGCAGACAATTTATCTCCGCAGACGAAATTTATCTCGCGGTGGACATCTTATCTCCGCTGGCGGACAACTTTATCTCCGCTGGCGGAAGGCTAATCTCCGTTGGCGGACATCGTTATCTCGGATAAACAGCGTTTCTCCGCTTTGGCGGACAAAAACTAATCTCCGTTGGCTGACAATTTATCTCCGCTGGGGACAACGTTTCTCCGCTGGCGGGAAAACTCCCGCTGGGGAAAACTTATCTCAATGGCGAACAGCTTATCTCCGCAGGCGGAAAACTCATCTCCACTGGCGGACATCTTGTGTCTGCCGGAAGACGAATTATCCTCCGCTGGCGGAAGATTTATATCCGCTGGCGGACAATTTATCTCCGCTGGCTGACAATTTTTTCCGCTGGGGAAATCTTATCTCCGCTGGCAGACAACATCTCCTGTAAACAGCGTTTCTCCGCTGGCGGAAAACTTATCTCCAATGGCGGAGCAACTTATCTCCGCTGGCGGAAGGCTCATCTCCACTGGCGGACATCTTGTGTCCGCTGGCTAATTTCCTTCGCTGGCGGACATCTTATTCCACGGGCAGACAATTTATCTCCGCTGGCGGATAATTTTGGCGGGTATCCGCTGGCGAAAAGCTTTTCTCCGCAGGCGGGAAACTAATCTCCGTTGGCGGACATCTTATCTCGGATAAACAACGTTTCTCCGCTGGGGGAAAACTTATCTCGGCTGGCGGACATCTTGTCTCGCTGGCGAAAAACTTATTCTACTGGCGGACCAGCTTATCTCCGGCGGGGGTTATCTCCATTGGGGGACATCTTTTCTCCACGGGCAGACAATTTATCTCCGCTGGCGGAAGAGCTTTATCTCCGCTGGCGGACATTTTTTGTCTCCGCTGGCGGGCAACATCAGCTGGCGGACGGCTTATCTAAGCTGGCGGACATCTTGTCCGCTGGTGGACACAGTTTATCTCCTCTGGCGGGCAATTTATCTCCGCCGACGAAAACTTTATCTCGGCTCATCCACTGGCGGACATCTTGTCTCCGCTGGTGGACCAATTTATCTCCGCTGAACAAGTTATATCCGCTGGCGGATAGGCGCTTCGGCTTATCTCCACTTTGGCGGAATGCTCCCGCTGGCAGACAATTTTATCTCCGCTGGCGGGAAGATTTATATCCGCGGCCCAGACAACTTTATCTCCGCTGGCGAACACATCTTGTCTCCGCTGGCGGACAATTTATCTCCGCTGGCGCGACAACTTATCTCCGTTTGCGGAAATTTATTTCCTGGAGCGAACAACTTATCTCAAGGCGGATAACTAATCTCCGCTGGTGGACATCTTGTCTCCGCTGGCAGACAATTTTCTCCGCTGGCGGGAGATTTATATCCGCTGGCGGGAACATCTCCGCTGGCGAACAATTTATCTCGCTGGGGGACATCTTATCTCCGCTGGCGAACAACTTATCTCCGCTGGCGGAACAGATTTGTCTCCCGCTGGCGCGACAATTTATCTCCGCTTGCGGGGGAATTTATATCCGCTGGCGAACAGCTTATCTCCGCTGGCGGACAACTTATCTCCGTTGGCGGACATCTTGTCTCCACGCTGGCGGACATTTATATCCGCTTTCCGCCGACAAACAATTTATCTCCGCTGGCGGACATCTTTCTCCGCTGGGGTGTCTTATCTCCGCTTTGGCGAACAATTTATCTCCGCTGGCGAACAACTTATCTCCGCTGACAAAAACTAATCTCCGTTGGCGGACAACTTATCTCCACTGGCGGACATCTTGTGTCCGCTGGCGGAAGCATCTCCGCTGGCGGACAACATATCCGCTGACGGAAACTCATCTCCGCTGGCGGACAATTTGTCTCCCGCGGGCAGACAATTTATCTCCGCTGGCGGAAAATATCTCTCCGCTGGCGGACGTTATCTCCGCTGGCGAATAACTATCTCCGCTGCCACATCTTTGTCTCCGCTGGCAGACAATTTATTTATCTGCTGGCGGACCGGCCTTGTCTCCGCTGGCGGAAAATTTATCCGCTGGCGGAACAACTTATATCAGCTGGCAGAAAACAACTGGCGGAATCTCCGCTGGCGGACATCTTATCTCCGCTGGCGAACCGTTTATCTCCGTTGGCGGGAAATTTCTTTCCGCCGACAAAATCTCAACTGTCTCCACTGGCGGACATTTTATCTCCGCTGGCGGAAAACTTATCTCAATTGCGGACATCTTGTCTCCGCTGGCGGAAAACTATCTCCACTGGCGGGAAGTTGCTATCCGCTGGCGGACTGGTTATCTCCGCTGGCGGAAAAGCTTATCTCGGCTGGCGGACATCTTTAATCTCCGCTGGCAGAAGTTTATCTCCGCTGGCGGAAATTTATCTCCGCTGGGGGCATCTTATCTCGCTGGCGAACATGTTATCTCCGCTGCCAGAAAACGTTTCTCCGCTGGCGGAAAAGCTAATCTCCGCTGGCGAACAACTTATTTGCGCCGACGAACAACTTAACTCGCTGGCGGAAAATTGACTGCTGGCAGACAATTTATATCATCCGCTGGCGGACATCTTATCTCCGCTGACGGACAACTTAATCTCCGCTGGCGGACAACTTATCTCCCTTGGCGGGAAACTTATCTCCGCTGGCGGAAAACTCATCTCCACTGGCGGAAATTTATATCCGCTGGCGGACAACTTATCTTCGCTGGCGGACAACTAATATCCGCTGACGGAAGACTTATCTCCGCTGGCGGACAACTATTCTCTGCTGGCAGACAATTTATCTCCGCTGGCGGGAAATTTATATCCGCTGGCGGACAACTCTCCGCTAGTGAACAACGTTTCTCCGCCTGGGGAAAACTTATCTCCGCTGCGGCGGACGAATTTATCTCTGCTGGCGGGAAATTTATTTCAGCTGGCGGACAACATATTTCCGTTGACGAACAACGTTTCTCTGCTGGCAGAAAACTTATCTCCGCTGGCGAACAACTTATCTATGCTGGCGGAAAACTTATCTCCGCTTTCGAAAATCTTTCTC
>VHIG01000108.1:0-15145 GCA_008121275.1 Drosophila lowei | reverse complement strand
GACATGAAGTCTCATTTGCAGGAGGGAATGATCCCAAGCGGTATCACAACGGGCCGAAACCGGCCTAAGTGTTGGGCTCCGAGCGAGCTTGGCGGCCGTCTCTACCTAACCTAACCTAACCTCTATTTGATCTGTATCTAAGTTTGCGTCTCTGAGACAGCTGAGAAGCAGATATCTTATTCCTACGAGGCATGATAAAATGTATGTAAAAAGAATTAAGTAAAAAAAATAAAAAATATATGTATATAATAAAATATATATATATATATATATATATATATATATATATATATATATATATATATATATATATATATATATATATATATATATAATAATAATATATAATATAATATAACACTATATTATTTTATATAATATATTATATTATATTATTATATACAATATAATAAAATGATAATAATAATATAACTAATAATGAAATATAATATAATATAATATAATACAATATAATATATAATTATATAAGTTATCCGATCCAGCCGGATACCCTCCCTCTGCATTTGGTTCTCGACCCTACAGCGGGTCAATGAGCTTAAACACCTTCATATGAACCAAATACAGCACATGCCTCGTCGCGTAATAGAACACGAGAGTTGCAGCGTTGACGGAGACACTTGCCCAGACAGCCCAACAACAACCATGGGGCCGTGGAACGTGGAAACTGCCGCTGCTCAACATAACACCGGCGCGTGTGCCATGTCAGCAGATTAATGCACCGGCGACCAGCAGCCGGCGGCCGGGGACTTAATATTAAGACTTTCATTTTGTGTAAATTTAGATTCTCTTAGACCTCCAACGAGGAACAATTAATCTCGCTTCGACGAGTAAATAATAAATAATAAATACTACAATAAACGTCGATTCTACTTAACTTAACTGGCGCCCAACGGAATTTTATCCAACGCGAGTAATTATTTAGAAAAATTCCGTAAGCCAACGCTTCGGGCTTAACAAAAATAAAAGAAACATAAAGAGTGCTTACCCAACTCGAGTTTCTACTACTAAATTAGCGAGCTAACGCCGCAAGTGTAGTAAACAACAAGTGAGGTGAAATAAATAATTAAACCTACATTTAAAGGAGCTGAAGGGCAATCCTCGCTCCCGGCATCAACATCTACAAAGGAAAAATAGGCTGAAGGGCAATCCCTCGCCTCAAAAACAAAACAACAAGCTGAAGGGCAATCCCTCGCTGAAGGTGAAAAACCACACCCGGAAGAAGCTGAAGGGCAATCCCTCGCTCCCGGCATCAACGGCTACGAAAGGAAAAGCAGGCTGAAGGGCAATCCCTCGCCTCAAAAAATTAAACCAACAAGCTGAAGGGTGATCCTCGCTTCTCTCTATCGCCACCCACAAAGGAATTAATAATTACTCAAAGGAAACTAATAATTAAGTCAAATAAAACACGGTATAAACCGCAGAAAACCATGTAAGTGAGCTCTTTTATAAAATTTTATTCAAGCATTTTGGTAATCGCGACCCAATAAAAATAAAATAATACTGAGTGGTGCAGCTGAGATATTTAAAATCAAAATCAAATTCATTAAAAAAAAAAAAAAAAAAAAAAGAAAAAAAAATAAAATAAGAAGTTGCTAATGGGCGATAGCCCTAACAGTTCCAATAGTGTCCTCAAGTACTTTAAGCGGTCCGATAGCTTAGTTTCACTGTGTGGGGACCTGCAAGACCCAGAGGATAGCAAGCAAGAACAATCCGATAGCGACGATAGTTTACGTTTGTGTCTTAGGGGCCTCCGTTTGACTGGAAGCAACGAACGTTCCCCTGACATCATGGATCCGGCAACTTTCGCAGCAGCTATAGAGGCCGCACTGCAAAATCAGGCCTCGCGGTTCGAGACCAGGTTAGAGCAATTACAAGCCGAGATTGCTCAGTTGAGCACAGGTACGCCTGCCCCGAAAGTTGAAGCGTATAAGGAGATAGCAATAAATCCCGATGTCCAGTGTGATCAGCCATTGACATGGTTAAGTCCGTCCCCGAGTTCGACGGCAAACAGGAAAATTATGTGGCTTGGCGCCAGGCAGCGCTGGCGGCCTATAAACTTTCGAGCCCTATGAGGGCAGCACTAGACATTACATGGCGACAGGCATCATCAGGGAATAAAATAAAAGGTGCCGCAAATAACGTCCTGTCATCTTTCAATACAGTCCTAAATTTCAAGGCAATTTTGAATAGATTGATAGTTCGTATTCCGACAAAACTCCAGTGAGCGTGATACAAAAAAACTGGCCACCATGCGGCAGGGAAACCTGTCCTTGGCGGAATACTATGACGAGATTGAGAAGCAGCTCTCTCTCATTACCAACAAAACATAATGGTCCATAATGCGGTCGCAGCGGGCATTCTAAACGAGAAAGCTAGGGACGACGCTTTAGACGTATTCGTTTCAGGCTTAAGAAGAACATTGAAAACAGCAGTATTTCCGGCAAGACCGAAAGATCTGCAGACCGCTCTGGCCCTGCCGAAGCGGCGGAATCCAGCGAGGATCGCAGCGTTTTGGCTGCAAATTACGCCAGGGCCATGGAGGAAAAGGCCCAAAACGGGCCAGCGCCAAACTCAAGCGCAACTCCAGGGCAATTTTAGGCAAACTAGAGCTGTGGACTCCTATAAAAGTCCTCATTACGACAAAAGGCAAGACGCGTCGATCGCCCAGCAGGGAAGATCCAACCAACGATCCAATAGCGGCAGGACTCGGGCCCAGGGCCCGGAGCCCATGGATGTAGATCCTTCTTCTTCCAAACTCAGACTGCCCACTGCTTACCAAAACCTTTCGGGTCGGGTGGACGCAATCAAAATTTTACGAGGAAAACAAACGCGTCAGAGCGCACCTCGAGAAATGGGCAGCAGAGGATAGAGCACACTACAGCCGGGGACAACCAGACCGACACGGCCTACAATGGGGTTGCGGCCGAAGTTGTCGCTGAGATAGAAGCGGAGGGCGAATTAGAGTACGAGAGTGACTCCAGTGAATTTTTAGGGGAAGATCCCTGCTGCCATTCGTTTGGCGGAAAATAGCAGGATTAATATGAAGCTTCTCATAGACACGGGTGCGTCAAAGAATTACATCAAGCCATGTAAATGGCTTCGCGGCGTCTTCCCTGTCGAGACACCCTTTCCCGTCTACTCAATCAACGGGACAAATGAAATTTCGAAGAAATTCCTTCTGTCAATATTCGGCAAGACCTCCCCATTTTTTGTTAGAATCATTATCATCATTTGACGGCATCATTAGTTTGAATATGCTATCGCAGGTAGGGGCGACATTGTGTTTAAAGAGCGGTACACTCCAGATTCGGTAACACGACTGAGGTAATCAAATTCCATTAAAATGCATAGACGTCAACCACACAAAACGTTATTGACGTCGATGCCCCCCCAGCCATAGTGGGCGGACTTTATAAAAATGTTAAATAAGAGGAGTAAGGCATTTGCCGACCTAACGGGGCTCTGCCTTATAATACTTCGGTCGTGGGCCACTATCCGCACTGTGGACGACGAACCAATTTACTTCAAGCTGTACCCGTACCCTATGGGTGTAGCTGATTTTGTCGAATCAGAGGTCAAGAATTTTTTGAAAGACAAAATCATTCGCAAATCCAGATCGCCATATAATAATCCTATATGGGTGGTCGACAAAAAGGCACTGATGAAGGGCAATAAGAAGAAACGTCTCGTAATGGACTTTCGGAAGCTCAATCAAAAACAGTGGCCGACAAGTACCCGATGCCAAGCATCTCAATGATCTTAGCAAACTTGGGTACTGCCAGATACTTCACAACACTGGACTTGAAGTCTGATACCACCAAATAACCTTGGCGGAGCGCGACCGAGAAAAGACTTCCTTTTCCGTAAAATGGAGGGAAGTACGAGTTTTGCCGACTAGTCTTTTGGTCTACGAAATGCAGGTAGCATTTTCCAGAGAGCAATCGATGATGTTTTGCGCGAACAAATCGGCAAAACATGCTACGTCTATGTCGATGACGTAATTATTTTCTCCAAGTCTCAAGACGACCATGTTAAACACGTCGACTGGGTGCTGAAAAGCCTCTATGACGCCAACATGAGAGTCGCTCGAGAGAAGTCCAATTTTTAAGACGAGCGTGGAATACCTCGGCTTTATTGTGACTAACGAAGGCACGAGGACGGACCCTGAGAAGGTGAAGGCCATCCAGGAGTACGTCGAGCCAACAACGTTGTTCCGGCCTAAGGTCATTCTTGGGCCTGGCAAGTTACTACAGATGCTTCGTGAAAGATTTTCGCGTCAATTGCCCGACCGCTTTCTGATATTTTAAATGGGGAAAATGGGTCCATCAGCAAATACAAATCAAAAAACCACTATCATTTTGAGCGAGGTCCAACGACACGCCTTTCAGAAATTAAGGAACATTCTGGCATCAGAAACGTAATATTGATGTACCCAGATTACAAAACCGTTCGACCTAACGACTGACGCTTCTGCCTATGGCATCGGGGCGGTCCTTTCACAAGGCGGCCGCCCAATAACTATGATTTCAAGGACACTAAAGAACGGTGAGCGTCACTACGCTACCAATGAACGCGAGCTTTTTAGCAATTGTGTGGGCCTTGGGAAGCTTCGTCACTACATTTACGGAGTCAGGGACATTAATGTGTTCACTGACCACCAGCCACGACGTTTGCGGTTTCCGAAGGAAACCCTAACTCTAAAATAAAACGCTGGAAGGCACGCATTGACGAGCTCGGTGCCTGCTTTTCTATAAGCCAGGCAAAGAAAACCATGTCGCAGATGCATTGTCTCGACAAAACATCAATGCATTGGAAGACAGCGCGCCACAATCTGACGCAGCGACAATACACAGCGAAGCGTCTTTGACTTACACGATAGAAACGACAGACAAACCTGTCAATTGTTTTAGGAATCAAATCGTCCTAGAAGCGGCGCGTTTTCCTCTAAAGCAGATGTTTATTCTTTTCGGGAAAACGCGACACATAATAAATTTTACGGACAAAATGCGCTCACTGGGGTCGTGAAGACCTCAGTAAACCCTACGGTTGTAAACGCAATCCACTGTGATTTTCCGACTCTAGCCTGCATTCAGCATGAGCTAGTACGCGCCTTCCGTCGACCAAGTTCTGGCATTGCAAGAATCTGGTCCTAAGACATTTTCAATGAAAAATGAAAGAAAGGAGATTGTCACAATCGAACACAATCGAGCACATAGAGCTGCTTAGGAAAACGTAAAACAGGTCTTGGCCGATTACTATTTCCCCAAAATGACTAAACTCGCAAGCGAGGTAGTCATGAATTGCAGGATTTGTTCTAGAGCAAAGTACGATAGGCATCCAAAAACAGGAGCTGGGACCAACGCCAGTCCCTTCGTTCACTGGAGAAATGCTTCACGTCGACATTTTTTCAACAGATAGGAAGTACTTCCTAACATGCGTGGACAAATTCTCGAAATTTGCCATCGTACAACCGATAGCTTCCCGCACGATTGCGGATATAAAGGCTCCACTCTTGCAACTTATGAACATTTTCCCCAACACTAGACAAATATATTGCGACAATGAACCATCGCTGAGTTCAGAAACCATCAGGTCACTTCTGCGAGACAATTTCGAGCCCACACCAGAATGCTCCTCCCTCCACAGCACTTCAAACGGCCAAGTTGAAAGATTCCATAGTACTCTGTTGGAAATCGCGAGATGCCTCAAGATAGCGAAGGGAATCGTCGACACAGTCGACCTTTTCCTCCAGGCAACAGTGGAGTACAACAGGTCGGTACACTCGGTAACCAACAAGAAGCCGATCGATATTTTTAAACGCCGCTGCAGCAGACTTTCACAGCGAGGTACAGAACAGGGTAATGGGAAAGCTCAGATTGTGCAGAACAATCGAGTCAACCGATCGCGTCAGAACAGAGTTTTTAGAGTAGGTGATAAGGTATTAATGAAACCAACAGACGCCTCGAAATAAACTAACCCCGTTGTACGTGGAAGAAACGGTAGATTTGGACTTGGGACAACGGTCCTAATTATGGGGAGGGTTGTGCACAAAGACAATCTTAGGTAATGCCCTATGCCCATACGTGAGCGTTCCACTCCAGCCGACTAAAGATACGAATAAACGAGGCCCAACTTATCGAATCAAATAACAGGCAGATAAGCATAAATTCTAAATCTCAGGAGCAAATCAACCGCTTAACAGACACAGTCAATAAATTGCTAGAGAATGTCGGCATCCGAACTAAGTAATCTCATGCTCACCATTTCCCTCGCAAAGTTAACGTAATCAATCCGGTCATATTAGACCATGACGACTTGAATTCTATTTTCTAATCAGCTCACCAATGTTATCGTAACTAACACTTTAGAAGTATCTAAAATCAAAGTTTTCAATCAAATAGCATAATACACTTTGTCATTCAATTCCCTAAGATTACTTAATACATTTGCAAAAGATAACTATCTTCCGGTCGCCCACAACCGCACCGTCCTTCGACTTGACGATAACATCGTCGCCGACTGCAACGACCAGATAGTAACAGTGTCGGACTGCAAACAGACGACCACGACAACATTCTGCGAAACGTCGACAAAGGACTCCTGTGCCCAAAGATTATATTTCGGTGGCGTGGCCCACTGCCAGTCTCAACCCAGCCACCTTAGCCCCATCACACTCGTCGACGACGGGATCGTTATCATCAACGATCACCCAGCAGCAGTAAGTTTCGACGGCAGCGCGGCGCTCAACATTTCAGGGACGCATCTAATCGCGGTATCAGGATCGCAAAAACGTTCAGAGCCGATACCCAGGAGTTGCATCTTTACCTCTGCTAAATGTTACCGAGCGTAAAAGGGTGCTGAGCCTGCCATTCCTCCACCAGTTGAGCGAGGAGAACCTCAAATTCATCAAGGAGATAAAGGAAGAGGTGTCCTCACTTTCCAGACCAATCTTTGCATTCTGCCCATGACTAGGTATTTGTGGCCTAGTATGTGGCATGGCCACGCTCAGACTATATTTGACGAAGAAGCGCGACGCCCGGCAAATCAATGGATTAATGGCAAGACTAAGTGCGCCGGGGACGGCGACTGCTCAAGGGGGGGAGTAGTTATCCGATCCAGCCGGATACCCCTCCCTCTGCATTTGGTTCTCGACCCCTACAGCGGGTCAATGAGCTTAAACACCTTCATATGAACCAAATACAGCACATGCCTCGTCGCGTAATAGAACACGAGAGTTGCAGCGTTGACGGAGACACTTGCCCAGACAGCCCAACAACAACCATGGGGCCGTGGAACGTGGGAAACTGCCGCTGCTCAACATAACACCGGGCGTGTGCCATGTCAGCAGATTAATGCACCGGCGACCAGCAGCCGGCGGCCGGGGACTTAATATTAAGACTTTTCATTTTGTGTAAATTTAGATTCTCTTAGACCTCCAACGAGGAACAATTAATCTCGCTTCGACGAGTAAATAATAAATAATAAATACTACAATAAACGTCGATTCTACTTAACTTAACTTATATAATATAATAATATATTATATTATACAATATAATAAATAATATTATATTATATTATTATATACAATATAATAAATAATAATAATAATATAACTAATAATGAAATATAATATAATATAATATAATACAATATAATATATAATTATATATAATATAATAATATATTATATTATACAAAATAATAAATAATAATAAATAAATATAATAATATAATATTGAATAATAATATTATAAAACTATAATTATATATATATAATATATATAATATATATAATATATAATATATATATAATATATAATTAAAGTAAATTAAATGATAACTCCCCAAAGCGTCAGCAATCGGTGGCAGCGACGTCCCCTGGCGAGAGCAGCAGCGACGTCCGTCCTCAGCCGCTATGCAGGCAGCGACGTCCGGCCTCAGCCTCCAGTGACGCCAGCAGAGGCACCGAAAAGCGCGCGAAGCAACGACGCAGTTAGCAACTGTTATTAACTGTTACTAACTGACGATCGGCGCAGAAAAACTAAGGCCCTATACCTTAATAAGCAAGCACTACTTTTATTTAATAAGTTAAAAGCTAAACTAGTTTGAATCGGATTAATTTTAAATCGGCAATCGGAAAGTCTCTATCGCTCTCGCTGGCTCGATATCGACTGGTCCCACCAAAACACAGCCTACTGAGATTACGCGGTTTTTTTTACGATTTTTCACTCAATAACGGAATTTGGTGCAAGGGAGAACGAACGGAGTCAAAGCAGACTCACAAGGTGAATTCACCAATAAGGTGGCGTATGAAAATCGCCGAAAGACAGCAAGTGTGGTGATGACGTCACCTTGTTAATAAAGACATTTGCAACCATATGTTCATGTTTATGGATGTAAACAGACAGTTGAGAGAACACTTTTCTGAGTGGGGCAGAGAAGCATGCTGAACAAACGGACAATTCAATTCATGTTGGCCAAAGAGACATACAAGGTGAATCCACCAATAAGGTGGCGTATGATAATCGCTGAAAGAGAGCAGCTGTGGTGATGACGTCACCTTGTTAGACATTTGCAGCTTTTGTATGTATGGACATTTGCTCTATTGAGAGAACACTTGTCTGCGTAGGACAGAGAACTGAGAGATCAAATAACTCAAAAAAATGGAGTGGCTTTTTTTCTCTTTTCTTCCGTAGGCATATTTGGAGTGAAAACATTTTCGTGTCCCCCTCTTAACAAATTGCCTGGGACTGGGTGATGCTCTCTCCCTCTTGTTGGTGCGCTGTTCGCAAAAGGGACTGATTGAATTGTTAGTTAATTCGCGATTGGGAGGGTGGGGGATCGTGTTCAAACGTTTTAAAAGCAGATAGATAGCGCATTGGGCATCCCTCTATTTTAGAAAGAGAGGGGGGTATTGGTCAGAAGGTGGAAGGGAAACCGAGAGAGAGAGAGAGAGTCCCTGGTGTTTAGATTTCGCGGTTTTTACAGAAAATTCTCATTCTTTCTACAGGCATTTATAGGGTTAACACTTGCATTCGCTGGGCCCCCTCCCACTCCCTAACCAAGGTGGAAGAAGGTGGAAGGGGAAACCGAGAGAGAGACAATAACCATAACGGCTCATTCAAACAGCTGCATATACACATACTATGTAAAGTTTATCTACATATTTATGTTCATTAGTTTACATTTACATACATATGTATGTACACAGCTCTTTGTCGTGGCGGGTGGTGTGCGGTAATCGTTTTGTTTTGGACAAGTGATATTGCTGGGCATGCTGTGTCTCTCTCTATTTAGTCTCTTTGTAGGCAAAGGGACAGATTGATTTGTTAATGTGGGAGGGGTGATTGATCTAAGACATGGACAAGCAGACAGCGCGGTACGCTTGTTTGAAGAGAGGGCATCAGGGCATCCCTCTTTTTTGGATAAAGAGGGGGGTATTGGTCAGAATGTGAAAGGGAAAACAAAGAAAGAGAGATCGCCTGCCAGCAGCTAGTGTAGGGCTTGAATTGCCGGGGATTGCTTTTATTTTTTGCAGGGCAGAGCAGACGAGGAAGAGTATGAGAGAGAGAGTGAGAGAGAGATAGAGAGGGCGAACACACAGCTGCGTAGCCACTGCAAATCGTTTTGTTCCTTTTGGCTATAAAAATGATCCGATCTGATCCAGAATCGGCAATCTGGTAGATATAGTCATTCTCTATGATTGTGCGTTTTTAGTTTTCTCGTAGCTTCAATATTGTGGATGCCACAGATTTTCGTCTTTTGGGGGGGCGGAAGGGGGTGGGGCGAAATTTTGAAATATACATTTAACAGTGAGATCTAACAGAAGTATGGATACCTAATTTGGTTACTCTAGCCTCAATAGTCTTTGAGATTTGTGGATGCTCCAGATTTTCGTCCTTTTCGGGGCCGGAAGGGGGTGTGGCGAAATTTTGAAACAAACTCGTCAAGGTCCGATATTCCAGGAGTGTGGATACCAAATTTGGTTGCTCTAGCTCTTATAGTCTCTGAGATCTAGGCGCTAATGTTTTGCGCTATGCAAAGCCGGCTATGATACGTGTGTGTTAGAGAGAGACGGGGCGAGAAAAAATGAAATTGTTTTCTTCATTCTGGCTATAATAATGATACGATCCGATTCAGTCTGCAGTCTCTGCAGTCTAAAAGATATGGTAATTTTCTACGATTCTGCGTATGCGTATCTGGTTTTCTCGTATCTTTAAAATTGTGGATGCCACAGATTTTCGTCCTTTGTGGGGCGGAAGTGGGCGGGCGAAGTTTTGAAATACAATTGTAACAGTGACATATCACAGAAGTCTGGATACAAAATGTCGTTGCTCTAGCTCTTATAGTTTTTGGAGCACTAGGCGCCGATAGGGACGGACAGACGGACAGACGGACGGACGGACAGACAGACATGGCTCAATCGACTCGGCTATTGATGCTGATCAAGAATATATATACTTTATGGGGTCGGAAACGCTTCCTTCTGGACGTTACACACATCCATTTTCACCACAAATCTAATATACCCCTATACTCTTCGAGTACCGGGTATAACGAGGGGGAACGTTGTGAGTTGCTGCTGCGACCGCAACTCTACATTTATACCCGATACATAGTCAGTATGGATACATTAAACGACAAAGAGTGCGTGCGAGAGAGACTTCTGTCTCAGTCAGAACGTGTCGACCTTGGGCGGTGCGTAGCCACTGCAAATTGATTTGTTACTTTTGGCTATAATAATAATCCGATCTTATTCGGATTCGGCAAGATTCGGCAATCTGGTAGATATGGCCATTCTCTATGATTGTGCGTTTTAATTTTCTCCTATCTTCAAATTGTGGTTGCCACAGATTTTCGTTGTTTATGGCTGCGGAAGGGGTGGGGCGAAATTTTGAAACACACTTTGTAGCAGTGAGCTATCAACAGTGAGTTCTGCAGTGAAAAATTACAAATAGTTTTGTAGCAGTGAGAGCTCGACAGTCAGGTCTAATAGTCTCTTAGATCTGTGGATGCCACAGATTTTCGCCCTTTGCGGGGGCGGAAGGGGGTGAGGCGAAATTTTGAAACAAACTCGTCAAGGTCCGATATTATAGGAATCTGGATACAAAGTGTCGTTGTTTAGCTCTTATAGTCTTTGAGCACTAGGCGCTAATAGGGACGGACAGACGGACGGACGGACAGACGGACAGACAGACATGGCTCAATCGACTCGGCTATTGATGCTGATCAAGAATATATATACTTTATGGGGTCGGAAACGCTTCCTTTGGACGTTACATATCCATTTTTCACCACAAATCTAATATACCCCAATACTCATTTTGAGTATCGGGTATACAAATTTGTGTATACAAAATTTCTTTACCAAATACGTCTGATTGCATTGATAGTTCACAAAATACTAACCACTTTTCTATCGCAAAAAGGGAATTCCATTAAATTTCCACAAAATGGAATTCCCCTAAATGTTTGCTATTTACAATTGCTCTGACCAGTAAACTTGCTTGTATGTATAAAATAGTGTAAAAAAATTTTAAATTTTTGATTTTCAAACCGTGTTAAATCGAAACAGTGTAAAAAAAGACCGTGTCAAAAAAGAATTATGTGTACTGGCATACGTGTCGCGACTCAAATCAATTGGACTTATTTTCGCATGGAAATGATTATAAATCATCTGTGTTTTTCGCCATCGAGAACTTTAGCCAACCAAATTTCGCGCTAGAGGACGACAATGAGGAGAAAGCCCCGCAATATTGATAAACTGTTTTGCGGGACAGAAAGGAAATCAATATGTTTCGTATCTCTATTTATATTGTAACGAATCGGCAGATTAAGTAGGGCGACTATTGCGTTGTCATGCCGGATTGACTGGAAATAGTTAGTCTTGGATCGGAGTTGTTTGGAACAACACAAAAATGGTTTTCAAAATAAAGTCCCACTCTATAAGTCTTCGTTTCTCAATCCTAAATACAAACCGTAGAAATGTGGAGCCTGGTGTCAGAAGTGCAGATTTTGAGAGTGGTTAAATACGGAGAGTTAAAAGTCGAACAGTTAAAGAAAGAATTGGCTGAGCCGGACGAGCGGTTTGAAAGTCGTTTTCATTACACAATTCGAAATGTTAGAGTTGAGGAATAATTGGACGGAAACTGACCGCGCGTCCGCTTTGGTGTTTTTCTTGAAGGGTTTTGCTGCTGAGGTGCTTCCAATCGATTCCCGACGCAGATATACTGAATTACGAGGCTGTTAGGGCTTGTCCTGAAGCGTCAATATTGAAAAGTTCATCGCCTGAAACTGAACAGCAGGGTACAACGTCACGCCTGGCTTACACTGATGCAATAACCGACTTTCTGAAGAGATACAAGATCAATGGTTTTATTGACATGATATTGACACCCGCCTCGCTTTGGTTCTAATGCAGCGATGAACGTCCGGGGAAGCAGTCAGTGGGGCGTTGTCGTGTTAAGTATCGCTCTTAATCTGCGGTATGCTTCATCCGAAATAAAACAGGACATATGGCGAGAAGCTGTAGTGATCGACAAAATGGTGCCAGATTCCGGGAGCTGAAAGCATCGAGATTTGGAAATTTCAGTATCAGAGTCGTAATGGACGCAAGTAAATGTATTGACCTTTGGTTACAGGTGCTTTTATTCAATAATTAGACGGGGCTTAGTTAAAGGAAAATTGCAGCCTCTCAATTGATATGACTAAAACGGCTGCAAGTAGAGACGCACAGATAACACAGCCCCACAAAAAAAGTTTCGTGCGCCCGCTGACCAGAGTATCATATCCCTATGTATTTTGGGGCCCCTGAACACGAATCCAAGGTCAGATTTGCTCCATCACGTCAGGTTTTTTTCTAACCCTCAAAACCAATATGATCGAAACATGGTGGAAATTCATTTGAAAATTCATCGATTTGCTTGAAACTCGTCACTGGGGGCTTTGGGGTCGCTGATTACGAATTTGATGTCAGTTTTCTTGTTTCGAGATGTATTGAGTTCTTTTCTCTTTAAAAGATCTATTTAAAGGGGGAAGATGTAGATGTAGATGTAGATGTAGCAAGGCCGAGGAGTTATTCGTTTTAAGTGAATCCGGCCTTATTGGATCCGCCATTTTGAATTTTAAACTGACTTCAAATTCGTAATTATTGACCCCCGAAAGCCCCGAGTGACGAGTTTCAAGCAAATCCGATGCATTTTCAAATGAATTTCCACCATGTTTCGATCATATTGGTTTTTTGAGGTTAGAAAAAAAACCTGACGTGATACTCTGGTCAGCCGCGCACGACGCTTTTTTATACCCGATACTCAAAATGAGTATTGGGGTATATTAGATTTGTGGTGAAAATGGATGTGTGTAACGTCCAGAAGGAACCGTTTCCGACCCCATAAAAGTATATATATTCTTGATCAGCATCAATAGCCGAGTCGATTGAGCCCTGTCTGTCTGTCCGTCTGTGTCCGTCCGTCCGTCCGTCCGTCCGTCTGTCTGTCCCTATTAGCGCCTAGTGCTCAAAGACTATAAGAGCTAGAGCAACGACATTTTGTATCCAGCCTTCTGTGATATGTCACTGTTACAAGTATATTTCAAAAACATCGCCGCGCCCACTTCCGCCCCCACAAAGGACGAAAAATCTGTGGCATCCACAATTTTAAAGATACAAGAAAACCAAAAACGCAGAATCGTAGAGAATGAATTTATCTTCTAGACTGCAGAATCTGAATTGATCGTATCATTATTATAGCCAGAATGAAGAAAACAATTCATTTTTTCTCGCCCTGTCTCTCTCTAACACACACGTATCATAGCCGGCTTTTGCATAGCGCAAAACATTAGCGCCTAGATCTCAGAGAGACTATAAGAGCTAGAGCAACCAAATTTTTTATCCAGATTCCTATAATATCGGACCTTGACGAGTTTGTTTCGCCTTGCCCCCCCCCCTTCCGCCCCCGCAAAGGGCGAAAATCTGTGGCATCCACAGATCTAAGATGACTATTAGACCCTGACTGTCGAGCTCTACTGCTACAAAACTATTTGTAATTTTCACTGCAGAACTCACTGTTACAAGTGTATTATTTCATTTTGCTCAGAGAGCTCACTGCTACAAGTGTGTTTCAAAATTTGGCCCCACCCCCTTCCGCAGCCATAAACAACGAAAATCTGTGGCAAACCACAATTTTGAAGATAGGGAGAAAATTAAAAACGCACAATCATAGAGAATGGCCATATCTACCAGATTGCCAGATCTTGCCGAATCCGAATAAGATCGGATTATTATTATTGCCAAAAGTAACAAATGAATTTTCAGTGGCTACGCAGCGCCCGTCGACACGTTCTGGCTGATTTTCTGTCTCTCGCACGCACTCTTTGTCGTTTAATGTATCCATACTGACTATGTATCCGGTATAAATGTAGAGTTGCGGTCGGCAGCAACTCACAGCGTTCCCTCGTTTTTGTGGGGCTGTGTAATGGACAAATTACAAATAAACTTGACCTACGAAGACAAACCTAGATCAATGATTTTATTAAAGCTGACTTAATGGACGACATCATCATAATAGAAGTAGATTTTGTGACCCGTTATGGTTTTAGACTGGACTTGAAGGAAAGCGTCCTGGAGATATGGGAATGCACAACTGCCTAAATGTGAAAACTTGACAACTGGTACGATACTCAATGAGTGCACCCTAAAACTTCGTAAACGATTTCACAATCGAGGGTTCAAACTCAACCGTGTAAACTATGGAATGATATCCTCTGCTTACAAGCTGTAAACAATGAAATATTCTTTTGAACAAAATGTCAAAATTGGCATACACTTTTGTTTTTGTTTCTTTGATACTGTACACCATCTCCTCCTACAAAAAAATAAATGTTTATACCCGATACTCAAAAAGAGTATAGAATTTATATTCGATTTGTGGTGATGTGGATGTGTGTAAAACCCAGAAGGAAGCGTTTCCGACCACATAAAGTATTTATATTCTTTGATCAGCATCAATAGACGAGTCGATATAGCCATGTCTGTCTGTCCGATCCGATGTAACTATAAGAGCAAGAGCAAAAAACTTTATATCCTGCAATATCACACTGTTACAAAGGTGTATTTCAAAATTTC